>RJWM01043436.1:0-13812 GCA_004363535.1 Dasyprocta punctata | reverse complement strand
TAATTACCCATGCATACAAATGTGTAATCATGCCCTGAAAGAAGCATGCAGGCTCCAGTGATAGAGCGTAATGGACAGCTATTTGGAATAATGTAGACTTAGCAAGAGCAGAAGCAGGGAGACTCCCGGGGAGGCTGCTACAGGATGAGTGTGTAGGATGGTGGCTTAGCCTGCTGTGAAAGCTCAGGAGAACAGAGAAGGATTTGACAAGTATGTGGGAGATATAAATGGCAGGACTGGTCCACTTATTGGATTCTTAACTATTGTTAGATAAGGAGACCAAAATATCTAGAACTCCCGACACTAATGACTTGGCATGTGGTTAATGATGTTTTTGTCACTTTTTCAGAGTATTCAGCTGGCAGAAAAGAATCCTCGTGGCTCGTCACAGTCGACTGAAGAGAAGCACAAACTCACCAGAATCCATTCTGTGCAACAATCCATCATGATTTTAATAAACAGTTCAATCATTTACTCATGCATTTAACCTTCAGCAAGTGCACACTGGTGCACATAGTGTATGCCAGGCTACTGGAGTTAAATGATGACTAATTTGAAATGGGAAACTTTAACTCTTCAAGCTATTGGCAGCTATTTCTCCTTTTTTTCACTGGAACATACAGAATAAGAATTTCAAAAAACAGATGGGGATATCATAACTTTAGGTAGACAATAATAAGCCAGGAAGTCTTGAGGATAATCATCAGAACATTTCCAAGATTGTTTAAACTATACAAAAATATGCAGATTAAATCAAGGAACAGAAAGAAAAACATTAACTTTCAAAGATAAAATGTTTTTTAAAATTATTTTAACTCTTTTTAATATACATACACATAAACATATACATAGTTTTTCTTTCAGTTTGTCACACAAGTGAAACAATAGGATGTTTACACATGTGTGACTTATTTATTTCACTAATAAGTATGTTTTCAAGGTGCATTCATTTAAGTATAAAAGTGCCCAGTTTATCATTCTTTATAGCTGAGTAGTATTCCATTATATAGAAATACCACATCTTTTTTGTCCATTCCTCAGTCAATAGGCATTTAGGTTGTTTCAAAATCTGGCTATTATGAACTGTGCTGCTATAAACATAGGTGCACATATATTGCTGTGGTAGCAATTTCTTTATGTAAGTCTCCATTATCTCTAGAATTAAAACTAATAGAAGAGAGAGACTTCAACAAAGAAGGAGGGGCAAGTGGTGCTTTTTCCCTGAGCCCTGGTTCACTGTGTGGGAGGGGCAGCTCAAACCTGCAGACCCATGGTAACTCCTGGCGACTCCAGAGGCCTCCATGGAGAAACACGCTGGTGGAATGGAGCAGTTGGACAGCAGACTGCAGTGGCTGGTGAGTTACTCAGGCTCAGACGTCCATCAGGAGACAGTAATTGGCCAATAGCCATCTTGGAGAGGGACCAACAGAGCTAAGAACTCAGAGCAACTGCAGGCTGTCTCCATCAAGTGGTTCCCAGTGTCCGCAAAACTGCGTTCAAGTTAGCAAGAGGTCAAGGAACTGAGTTCAAGCCCGCAAGAAGCTGAGTTCAAGTTAGCAGGAGGCACACAGATTGTTGCAGGCTGAACTAATCAGGTCTCTGTTTCAGAGCCACAAACCAGCCTGAACTTAGTCGAAGAAAAGGTGAAGCTTTGCTGGGATTATAAACTACCCCACTGCAATTCTATGGTTGGCTTTCTGGGATTAATTAATATGAATGTGGACTCTGTCTACCCACTGTGTCTACCAGTTACATTAGAGACATGTCTTGAAGTACAAGTGACATTAAAAAAAAAAAAAAACTGTTCACAGATGTAATGGCAGAAAACTTCCCCAGCAGGGAAAAAGAATTTGACACACAGAAAAGTGAGGCATAGAAAATTCCAATTAGCCATGATAAAAAAAAGACCAAAAAACAAAACAAAAAACTATACCAAGGCATTTAATAGTCAAAATTCCAGAAATCCAACACAAGAACAGACTATTAAAAGCAGTTAGAGAAAAGAAACAAATTACTGATAAAGGAAGGCTCTTCACAATCACAGCAGACTTCTCAACACAAACCCTCAAGTCAAGGAGAATTTTGAGTGAAGTATTTCAAGTCCTAAAAGAAAACAACCTCCAATACAGATGGATGTATTCCACAAAACTATCTTTCAAAATTCATGAAAAAATAAGATACTTTCATGTTAAAGAACATATGAAGAAATTCATGACTACCAAGCCAGCACTCCAAAATGTTCTCAAAGATATTCTGGAAAGAGATAATGAGAACTACAACTCCATGAGCCCCGACAGAATGAATCCACCAGGCAAGGCAAGTAATTAACAGAGGGGGAAAAACGGGAATCAACAACAGGAAAATACCATGACAAAGGTAAGTCAATACATATCAGTAACAAGCATCAACGTAAATGTTCTCAATTCACCAGCCAAAGGAAACAGTCTGGAAGAATAGATCAAGAAGCAAGATCTAACAATATCCTGTGTATAAGAAACACATTTAATTTTTAAAAACCAGAGACTGAAAGTCAAATGATGGAGAACAATACTCCACATGATAGGAACCCAGAAAAAATCAAGGGTAGAGTTTCTAATTGCAGACACAGTGGATTTCAAGCCAAGGCTGATTAAGAGAGAGAAAGAAGCTCACTGCATTGGCAACAATCCAAGAGAAAGAGATAAAAATCATAAATATATGAGCAGCAAATACAGCACACCCAACTATATAAAACAGATATTAATGGACATGAAAAATCAAGTAAGCACTAATACAATTGTAATGAAGGACCTCAGAACCTCACAGTCACAAACACAGACCAACCAGACAAAAAAAAAAAAAAAAAAAAACCACACACACACACAGAAATATCAGAACCAAACCACAGTTTTGAACAAATGAACTTAGTAGATGTCTGCAGAGTGTTCCACCCCAAGACATCAGAATGCCTATTCTTCTCAGCTGCACACGGGATAATCTACAAATTGACCACATACTAGCTCATAGAACACACTTAAGTACATGCAAAGAAGTGGAAATTATTCCATGCATACTATAGACCGTAGTCCAAGGAAAATGGAAATCAATGGCAAAAAGATAACAAAATCTTCATAAACACATGAAAATTAAATAATTCACTTCAGAACAACCAGTCTGTCACAGATGAAATTAAAGACTAAACTAGATTCAAAAATTAAATGATACTTATAATACAACATACCAGAATTTATAGGGTGCAATGAAAGCAGTCTTACAAGAGAAATTTATACTAGTGAATTCTCATATCAGAACACAGAGTGAGCTCAAATAAACAGCCTAATGGTGAACCTATCATTTCTAGAAAAAACAGAGCACGTCAACCCCAAAACTTGAACGAGGGAGTAAATTAGAAAGATCAAAGCAGAAATTAATGCAGTAGAGACTAAGAAAACAATACAAAGATTCAATGAGTCCAAGAGTTAGTTCTTTAAAAGATTAAATAAAAGTGACAAACTCCTAGCAAACCTTATCAAAAGAAAAAAAAAAAAAACCACACACCAGAAGACTCAAACCTATGCAATTAGGAATACAAGGGTGAAATCACAAGAGATCCTGCAAAAGTCCAGGAGACCATAAATACCTACTTCAAGAAACTGTGCTATAATAAAATGGAAAACACATAAGAAGCGTTTGTTTTGTTTTGTTTTAGATACGGTCTTGCTATGTAGTGCAAGATGGCCTTGAACTCACTTATGTAGCCCAGGCTGGCCTTGAACTCATGGCAATCCTCCTGGCTGAGCCCCTCAAGTACTAGGATTACAGCCATGCACCACCATGCCCAATAGAAGAATTGGAAAGATTCCCAAATACATATGAATTATCAAAGCTGAATGAAGAAGATGTAAAATTCTAAATAGTTTCACATGGTGGTGCACACCGGTGAGCCCAGCACTCGGGAGGCTGATGCAGGAAGATCACTGTGAATTCAAGGTCAGCCTGAACTATACAGTGAGACCTTGTCTCAAAAATAAATAAATAAATAAATAAATAAATAAGTAAATCAATATCAGTAAATGAAATTGAAGATTTTATTAAAAACCTACCAATGAAAAAAGCCCAGGCTCTGATGAATATTTTTGCTGAATTCTACCAGAAATTTAGAGAAGACTAATGCCACTACTTCTCAAATTCTTTAATGAAATTGAAAGGGAAGCAATACTCCCAAATTCATTCCTAGAAGCAAGCATTACTCTGATGCCACAATGTAGCTAATTATTAAGGGGCTTAAACATCATGACCAAGTAAGATTCATTCCAGGGATGCAGGAATGGCTTAACATATGCAAATCAATAAATGTAATACACTACATTAACAGAGCCAAGGACAAAAAACATAGGATCAATTCAATAGATGCGGAAAAAGCGTTTGACAAAGTCCAATGCCCATTCACGATTAGAAAAAATTGAGAGATAATTGAAATAGAAAGCCATTTATGGCAAACTGACAGTCAACATCATGAACAAAACCTAAAAGCTTTCACTCTTAAATCAGAAACAAATAAGTTCACTGATATTACTCTTATTTAATATAGTTCTGGAAACTCTAGCCACAGAAATTAGACAAGAGAAAGACATAAAGGAATAAGGATAGGAAAGGAAGAAGGCAAATTACCATTATTTGTGGATGACAGAATACTCTACCAAGAAAACCCCAAAAACTCTACCAAAAGACCAGATTCAGTAGTGTGGCTGGATACAAAGTCAATACTCAAAAATCAATAGCATTCCTGTCCACAAACAACAAACTCAATGAAAGAGCAATTAGAGAAACCACACCTGTCACAATAGCATCAAGAAAAATGAAATACCTAGGAATCAATTAAATAAAGGAAATAAAAGACCTATACATTGAAAGCTACAGTACTCTAAAAAATGACATCGAAGGCAATATCAGAAAATGGAAAGATACTTCTTGTTCTTGGGTAGGAAGAACAAATATAGTGAAAATGGCCATACTTCCAAAACTGTTATACTGATTTAACACAATTCCAATCAAAATACCAAAAGTATACTGCACAGGATTAGAGAAAAAAATCCTAAATTCACTTGGAACCAGAAAAACCTAGAATAGCAAAAACAATTTTGGGCAACAAAGGCAAGACAAAGGGTATCAAAATCTCTGGCTTGAAATTATACTACAAAGCTACTGTGATAAAAAAACAGCATGCGACTGGCAAAAAGCAGAGCTGAGAATTCATGGGACAGATTAGAAGATACAGAAACAGCTCCAGACATACTCACCTACCTTATCTTTGACAGAGTCCAAACACATTCACTGGTAGATAGTCTCTTTAATAAATGGTGATGGAAAAAGTGGCTTTCCATATGCCAAGTATTAAAATTAGACCCATATCTTTCACTATGCATTAAACTAAAATCGAAATGGATCAAAGATCTAAGTATTAAAACAGAAGCACTAAATCTGCTGGAAGATAGAATAGTAGAACTCTTGAAGACATTGGTATATGCAAAGACTTTAAGAACAAAACACTGATCTTAAAGGAAATACCACAACAAATCAACAACTGGGATCTCATTAAGACCTTTGCACAGCTAAAGAAGCTACCAACAGTGTAAAAAGACAACCCACAGTGTGGGAAAAATTTTGCCAGCTGTTCCTCAGACAAAGGACTATTATCTAAATATATAAAGAACACAAAAGAATCAGACCCCACAGATTTAAAATCCCAATCTAAAAATTATCATATAAAATGAAGAGACATTTCTCAGATGAAGAACTACAAATGGCAAATCAATATATCAAAAAATGTTCAACATCATTATCATTTGAGAAATGCAAATTAAAACAACACTGAGATTCCATCTCATTCCAGAAAGAATGGCTGTTATCAATAAATCAACCAATAATAAGTGCTGGTGGGGCTATGAGGAAAATGGCAGCCTTCTCCACCGCTGGTGGGAGTATAGACTGGTACAACCACTATGGAAATCAGTGTTGAGATTCCTCAAAACTCTAGGACTAGAGTTTGCATTTGACCCAGCTATTCTCCTTCTTGGTATCTTCCCGAACATATTAAAAGCATCATACCACAGTGATATATACACACCTATGTTTCTAGCAGCACAGTCTGTAATAGCTAAATCTTAGAAACAGCTCAAATGCCCTTCAACTGATGAACTGATATAGAAGATGTGGTTAATTTATATGATACAGTACTATTCTGCTATAAAGAAGGATAACCTGGAGACATTTCTAGCTAAATAGGTGCACCTTAAAACCATACTTTAAATGAAATAAATCAGACACACATATTTTTTAAACATACATTTATTTATTTATTTATTTATTTATTTATTTATTTATTTTGTGGCACCAGGGATCAAACTCACCACCTTGCACTTGCCAGGCAGGCGTTTAAGCCACTGAGTCAAACTCCCAGCCCTAGACACACATATTTAAATACCATGTTTTCTTTCTGTTGTGAGAAACCGAAAATGTAGATAAAGAGTAAAATGTATAATAGGCAGTGGGAAATAGGAAGAAAATGTTCAGATGAGAAGGGGAACGAAGGGAGAGTGTGGGGGAAGTAAAAATAGGGTAAGAAAGGAAAGAACAAAAAGAAAAAACAGAAACAAAGATTTTGTAAATAAAGAGGGGAAAAGAGGTTAAAGGGAGGGGAGGGACATGGGGAAAAAGTAGCAAGATAAATCATGTACAGGTGCCCATTCCCTATGATGAATGTCTATCTAAAATGTATGAACAACTTTTTTTTTTAAAGGAGAACAACCAAATAGGCACCTGAGCACAGAAGTTGAGTGACATGCCCAAAATAGGCCAGCCAAATATTAGTAGGGGAGTAAAACTAGATCTCTACAGAGCTACATAACCAGCTCTCATCATGAAGGGTAAAACACAAGAGAAAAGCATTGTAGTATAAGATTACAGTTTCAAATATCTTTTTCAAGTGATTTTTGAAATCATAAACCTCCCCCCATTTATAAAACACAGAAAAACAGATAGGACAGGGCACCTGTCTTGCACTTGCTTCATATCCTCCTCTTTCCCAAGGTTACACTGTTTTAACCAAATGAAGTCAAAATAAAACAGTCCGAGGCAGAGAATTTCTGAGGTTCAGCAAAAGCCAGTTTGGAAACCACTGCCTGTTTTGCGCTTTTTGTGTTTTGGTCTTGTCTTTGCAAACGGCCCAGGATTTGGAGCAATACAAAGTTGGAACAGGCATGGAGTTTGAAACCATGTATGTTAACACCATTGAGGGCTTTTCAGCTCTCAGGTACATGCTTTATGTGACATGTATGGTTTCAACCCCACAAGGATTCTCCAGGGTAGATACTGTCACTCCCTTTGTTAGTGAAGAAAAGGAATCTACAGGTTAAATTGTTCACATAGTAAGGAATAGAACCAGGTTTCTGGATTTTGAAAACACAGTTGTCTTTTTTACAGCCTGAGCAAGTAGCTGCTCCCCTGAGACATTTCTCAAACAATATAAGGAAGGAAGACAGTGTTGTTGAAACAAAGAAACAAATCATTGAAGACTAAACATTTTAGCAAATGATCAATGAACATTTCAGCAAATGATCAAAGTGGCAGAAGGGTCAGCTTTGGTCCTATGTTCTTGGCATTGAATAGCTATGAAGGGTTAACACAAGTACATTTATGGTAATTCAAGAACCATGAAGCACCACGGCTATGGTGAGTCCTGGAGAAGGTGTGGTGATAGAAAGCCAACACAGTCTTCCCTGACGATTCTGAGATTCCAACTCAATACAGTTCCTCAACTTCCCGATTTCCGATTAAAGAATAAGAAAGTGATAGTTCATATTGCCACACAGATTATGAAAGTCTATTTTTGAAAATGAATAAATACTTCCTTGTTTTTTTTCTAGTTCACCATAACTAATGTCTACTAGCAAGAAGGTGACTGAACGTTCTTCTGAAATATAACATTTTACTGTTGCTTACATGAAGAAGGAAATAGAATTTTTTTCTAGATTGAGAATCCTTAGAAGGGATTCTCTGATTTTCGTAAAATTCATTAATCATGAAAGTAAATATTCTTTTTTGTTCATGTGCACGCGTGCACATGCACGGTGTATTCAGCTCCTCTGGTTAGCATAAATCATAGAACATGACCAACTCTTGTTAAAGTCAAATGGTTTCAGTGAAACCCCTTTAAAGAATTCTGTTTTCAAGTCTCTTTTGAACAAAGTTCAAGAAATTTGCTGGTCCCTCTATTTTTTAAATTGTTTTCCTGATTAACTATTACAGCAGTCTGACAGGGCTCAGGTAGCCTTGTTCTGGGTAGACTGGCAGGGGTCTTGCCTGAGACAGTGAGGCTTTTTGGCCACCATGGTCAGGGTCCAAGGTGTCCCTCCTTCCCCATGTCATTGTTATAAGCACTTGTAAGTCCTTAGACCCTGGGCACCACTCCTGCCCTCTTTCCTCTCACATTCTCCTTGGAAAGCTCATAAATCTAGCTTTAACTGTTATCTTTGCATGAGATCATTAATGTTAATATATGATGTTTGCCAAACAAAATATATGCTTTCATAATTGCTCTTATAAATTATGTATTATAACACTGCGAGCCATCACTCTTAGAAATTATGATGACAATCACTCTCTTTCCCATTTGGCCTGGAAATCTACTTGGGACACTAGCAACTGAATCAAGGCAACTGGGAAGTTCAGCTGCCACTGACCTGGGCCACGGGCAGGCGCTTTACTCAGACATAAACGTCCCAGGCAGTGGGGCAAAGCAGTTTCTATCATTAGTTTCAGTTTTTGAGAAGATCCACTCTAGGGTCCAAATGCTTGTGTGGCCTCAAAATTCACAAATATAAATCCTTAACACTGAGTGATGACACTAAGAGGTGGAAGTCTTTGTGGCATAACTAGATCATAGGAACACAACCCACATGAATGTAATTAGTGCCCTCAGCAAAGAGGACCAGGAGAGCTCATCTGCTCTTTCTGCCCTGAGTGCCTTGTGAGAATACAGGTCTCTGCAAGACAGGAGAGGGCACTCACCAGAACCCCACAGTGCTGGTGCCCTGATCTTGGGCTTCCCAGACTCCCAGACTGTGAGAAATAAGTTGTTGCTGTTTATAAGCCCCCCAGTCTATGGTATATTGCTAGAGCAGCCCAAATGGACTAAGCCCAATGCAGCAAATGGACTTGAATTAATGCTTCTGCCTTTCTGGTTGTTTATGGTTAGTTGGTCTATGACTTGTTAATTTTGTTGGTCCTTTATTATTACTTTTTGCTTCAACACATGCTATTTCCCGAGGTCTAGCTGATGTGATTTTTCTGTTTTGTATCACTTCAAACTCCTACCTTGTCTCCTGTCATGCTTTAGCCTCTAAAGTATCACCTCTAATTCTTTTTCCACGATATGGGGTGATTTGAATGAGTCTCTCTCAAAGATCCATATAGTAAAGTCTTGGTCACCAGGGTGATGCTGTTGAGGGTGCTGTGGACCTTGAAGAGATCCTTAGGTGTTGGGGCCATGCCATCTAAAGGGACCATGGGACCCTGTCTATTCTTTCCACTTTCTGGCCCAAGATGTGACCTCTTACCTTCACATTCAGTACTTCTATGCCTTCCCTGGAGAAGCAAACAAATGAAGTTGCTTAATCTTGAACTAGAACCCCTAAAACCACGAGCCAAAATAAGCCTCTCTTTACTTGCTAAGACGCCTTTAGGCTTTATGACTAAATGAATGTGTTCCTGTTGAGAAACCAAATTTCAGGAAGAGTTGGGAATCATCTGAATCTCAAAAACAACCAGAGATTTAAATGATTTTACATCTCACTCTCCACTGTCTTCTCTGTTACTGTCAGAGTCATTTCTCTTCTGGGAAAATTAGTTTTCTTTCTCTCTTTGCTTGTTTGATCTGGTTTGGTTTTCACTGCTGTAAACCCAGTGCCTCATACATACTAGGGAAGGGCTCTCCCATTGAACCACATCTCCAGCCCACAAATCAGTTTTTTTCAAGAGGCGGAACCATGGCTGCCAAGGACACCACATTTGCACCTTACAGCTTTCACCATATCTTAAACAAAATGAACCCCTAATTCCCTGAGATCACAAGTCCAAAATGTAGCTTGGATCACATGTTCATTCCTGGCCCAATCCACTAAAATGAAATAGAGGATCCCATTGTTTTAGTATCACGACTTTCAAGCGTGCCCTGCGTCCAAGAGAGAAAATTCTAGATGGACTGTGCCACATTTCTGTAATCAAAACCAGCTAGAAGAGAGAAATGAGGGGAGAGGAGTTGGATCAACAAATGCTAGCATGTCCAAGTTCATAAAACGAACAGTATTAGACATGAAAGATCAGATAAACACCAACTCAGTTATAATGGGGGAACTCAATTCCCCACTGTCACAAACAGATCAGCTACACAAAAAACCCACAGATATCCAAGTTGAATCAAATTTTAAATAAGCAGACATAATAGATATCTACAGGGTCTTCCATCCAACCACACAATGTGCATTCTCAGCAGCACGTGGCACTTTCTCTATAGTAGACCACATGCGAGCTCACAAAGTATGCAGAAATAAATGCAAAAAAGTCAGCTTTATTATCCCAGGCATATTATCAGACCACAGTATAATGAAACTAGATTTGGCAAAAGAAACCAAAGAAATTAGGCAAACACATGGAAATGAAAAAATGCCTTCTTGAATAATCAATCGGTCATAATGAAATTAATGAAGAAATTAAGACAGTTCCTGCAATCAAATGATAATGCCAGTGAGACACACAGGAACTTATGGGACACAATGGAAGCAGACCTAAGAGGAAAGTCTGCAGCTGTAGATGCCCACATTAGAAAAAGACAGCAAGTTCAAATAAATAACCAAATTATTTACCTCAACGTCCTAGAAAAACAAAAGCAATTCAAATCCAAAGATAGTACAAGGAAAGAGTATAAAGTTCAGAGTAGAAACTGATAAAATTAAGTGTAAAAAAGCAATACAAAAAAATCAATGAATCAAAGAGCTGCCTTTTGAAAGAACAAATAAGACAAAACTGTAGCCAATCTTGCCATAAAGAAGGAAATCCATAGTTAATTTTCACCACTGTATGGCATTTTACTGTATGAATTTATTATTAACTGTTCACCTTCTCCAGTATTAATAGAACTGCTTCTGGATTTTTGTTAAAATGAACAGTGTAACCATATCCCTTTTTTTTTAAATTTTAAAGATAGTAAAATCCAACAAAACGTAACAGAACGAAGTCAATCAAAACAAAGTGGTAGAACTGGTACAGAACTTCTAAGAAAGATACTATGAAAACAATAGCTACTATAGTATATCTTGTTATTTTCAGAATAGTTGACCTTTCCACAGGTTTAATAAAATCAAACCCCACCCCTCAAAAAAACAGTAAAACCAATAAAAATAGAGTATAAAATAAAACCAAAAAAAATTAATCAGAATAAAGCAAAACAACGAGAACAATATTGGGCCTCGAAGACAAGACAGAAGAGAATCCTCCATTTTTGCTACACTGCGCTCTGTCATCTTCCAAAGAGATGCCCAGGCTGCCAGCCCCAGGCCTGCAAAATGAACAAAACAATATTAGCATCCAGCAGTTCTATGTACCTTAGTTGCTATCAATGTAGCCAGACCTCCGAAAGAGCAGGTTGCTTTCTGGGGGAGGGGGTGGCTTTGTCCTTGATTCTTAGCCCATGTGCAGGTAGGCATATGTGGTGGGGGCACATATTTCTCCTCCTGGGGTCCACGCCAGTCGCGCAGGCCCATGGAAGGCAGTCTTACTTGTCTCCTGGTTGGAGGCACTCAGGCCTGGCTCAACCATATCCCTTTTATTTGAGACTTTTGATGCACTAAAGTAAGAGTTTGAGTGAAAATACTCTTAAGAGTGTAATTGTTGGGTATGCTCACCCTCCCCCCTTTCTAGGTAAAGACATATTTTCCAAAGTGGCTGCGTCAATTTATACTGCCACATTTTTAACCACATCCGATCTTGTGAGACTTTCTAATTTTTATTAATCTGGTAGGTATAAAAATGTATTTCATTACAATTTGCATTTCATTAATTTTTTACTTAATTTTTTTCATGTTTATTATCCAGCTGGTTTTATTTCTAGGAAATGTTGCCAACTCATTCCGGCTCTCAGGTTGGCCCTAAAATTAGACAAAAGAAGCACATTTATGTGCATTTTGTGGCATATTATCTCAACATTTTCCAGTTTTTTTTTTTTAAAGGTTTAGCTAGTCACAGAACATGCATAATATAAGTAATGATAAAAAACAGGATGGATGAGTTGAGGAATGTGGGAGACGGAAACAGAATGCTCCTCAGCAGTCTCAGACTGGCCAGAAACTAGATGCTAGATAGCAATAATGGCAGCTGCCCTATTTCCAAGATTGATGACATGGTAAGAACTATACTAGTTATTATAAGACTCCCTCCTAACCCTTTCAGTAATTCTCTACAATGTATATTATTATCCCTATTTTATAGATGAGGAAACAAGTTCAGAGGGCAGAGAACACTTTGGGTGCTCATAGGAAGTCTTTTATTCATGAACTGAGCAGAAAACCAAGTTCGGGTAGAAAACTGTACATAGTATAGAGAATGTTTGCTATTTATAGAATGTTGCCAATATTTTATGTTGGTAACTGGGAATGGATTTCCTCTGGGCATGAAGGGAAACTAACACGGCGAAATCTGCTTGGTAAAAAATGAGGGTGACCGAAACCCCAGCCAGTTTCTGTCTCCTCTAGTGAAAGGCCTTGAGGGCCCTCACTCACTGTACAGTACACATGACGGGGTTAAGCCTTACCTGTAGAATCGTCTCAACCCTGCCTTAAAAGTTGGGTGATTACCACAGTTTGTGCCTAGGTTTCATTATTTGCAAATGGGGATGGTATTAATGCCAACTTTGGTGCATCTGTTTCCCGTGGCTGCTGAAACAACTTATCACAAACTTCTAAATTTAAAACAGAAGTTTATTATCTCACAGTCTGGAGGTCATAAACCCAAAATCTGGGTTTAGGTTTCATGGGGCCAATATCCAAGCATGCACAAGGCTGCACTATATAGGGTAGGGGCTGAACTCTCCGTGCTTCTTCCAGCTTCTGCAAGCAGCTGGCACCCTTGATTTGTGGTTGCCTCCCTCATATAAAGATACATGAGATTACATATAGGGTCCATCTCAACAATCCAGGATAATCTCCCCACCGGTTCCACATAAAGTACAATTTCCAAGGTTTAAAGCTTAATGTCTTTGCAGGTCATTACTGAACCTATTACACTCATGGTTGTTGTATTATGAACAGCTAAGTCAGATAAAAATTAATGTATAGTCAGAGAGGGGCTGGACTCTCAAGGAAGTCAGTGCAGAAGATGCAAACACATTTAAACGGTGGCTGGAGGTGCATCTGAAGAAGCGAGACCTTGAGATTAAAATCACGATGCACAGATTTATATTTCTAAGGGATAAATGGAAGTTCGAAATTATACTGTAATTGGTACCCCCTTTTTGGGATTGTCATAGAAACACATCATTATCTCACCAGAGGTGGGTCATCCTTTCCCACCCACTAAGACTAAAACTAAAGACAAGACTAAGACTATAAATGATGATTAATGATGTCATCCATATGCTCTTGCTATGTGCCCTGCTTCACAGTGGGATCAATATTATTTAAGTTGTTATACTTGTAGTCTCATTGGTTGAATATAGTTTGACCCACGTTGCATCTAACTCATGACTGCCTATAAAATATTCCCAGAGAGATGACCTTGGGG
>RJWM01043435.1:0-13817 GCA_004363535.1 Dasyprocta punctata | reverse complement strand
GAGGAGTTACAATGTCAATCTACTTTGGGATGGGCTATAGCCAATTCTTGAGTAATTTATGTTCTAAATATAAAACAGTTTCCTGAATTCACTTTCAATTTCAGGAATCTCTTCTACTTGCTATTAGAGCTGTCAGATTTCTATCTGTGGTAAGTATAGCATGAGATCAATACCTAACTCTACTTCTCTGAGCCTCATGTTTTTGACAATTATATTTGCAGCTATGAGCAGAGTAGAGATTATATACAACTGAAGGTAAATGTCAACTTACATATTCAAAAAGCAAATAAACTACCCAAATCCATATTCTATTTTGGAATTTGGTAACAGAGAGATCTAGGACCTAATTTCACTTCCACAGTTACCTACCTGGACCATTCTGAGATTTTTTTTTCTCCAAAATGTATTGTTTTCATCTGCACTATAAGAGATAGATTGTTGCATTTTAAATATGTAGAATGTAATGTTTTGAGGTTTATAATTTCCCTCAATGCTAGTACTTGCATTGCTATAGTTTAAATAATTTGTGGGGTTTTTTTTTCTGAGGTTGAAGTACATTTTGAGGAAAAGATTATGTCCACAGGCTGTAGTTGAGACGGGGCTGTAACTCATTGTTAAAATCCCCCACTTTTTGTTTGTTTGTTTGTTTGTTTTTAACCACGAAAAAACCCTGAGTTCAATCCTCAGTACACAAAACCAAAAACATGGTAAAGCTGAAAATCCTAAACAACAAAATACTGAGGACTTTTCATTATTACTTCATCAGTCATTTATTGTTGCTCTTTCAAGCACATTGAATTTTATAGGATATTTTCCTAGACTCTGGAGTTGGATATGAATCTTGCTAGTAAATGATAGCCTCTTTAATTAGAAAGTGAGACTTTCAAGAAGAAACAAATTTCTAAGACCATATTAAAGTATTCCATTTATAGACTTACCTGAAATCCTAACTCAAAGTCAATCTGGGAATAAGGTATATCCACTAGAGAAAAGTAAGCATTGAACATGAGCCAGCATATTCTTTTGATACATAATATCTCTCATTGGTTTATAATATATTTCATATCAGGACTTAGACTTTCGGACTACAGGAAACAATGTTTACTAAAAGACCAAACCAGTACAATTTATTGATAAAGAGATGAAGAATGTGTTGTAAGATAAACCTCCAGTGAAATCATTACTGCTTTATATTTCAAATTATTTACTGCCACATTTCTATATAATTCTGTATGCCTGAATCAGAGTATGTTGCAGAAGTTATTGTATTAAAATTTGTATAAAAGACACCATTTTATAATTTGTTTTTTACCACTCAACTTATATTTTTGAAATTTTTCCATATTTAGGCAAATACATGCAATTCAGTAATTGTGTTTCTGTAAAGCAATCCATGTGTGAATAAACTGTAATTTATGTTTGTATTCAAATGCTGGAAAGTATTGAGGTTATTTATGACTTATTAGTATGGCAGTACTTGCAATAATGAACATATTTGTAAAAGGTGTTTTATTTCAATGTGTAAAGGACTGTCTCTAGCACAAACATCGAGTGAAATTTCTGATCATAAAGTACAAACAAGTTTAGCTTTACTAGCTTCACAAATTGCTTTTCAAATTGGTTTGTGCCAATTTGCACTTCTTAAAATAGAATAATAAAGTTCTCTTTCTCTCCCTCTTATCATTGTCAGAAATTGCTGTTATCAAACTTTAAATTTCTGCCAATTATGAGGGTTGTTAGATTGTGTTTTACTTTGATATTCCATATGTTTTGATATTTGAAGTACTCATGAATCTTAAGTTCTGAATAACCAGTCATTGTAATTTTTATTTCTTCATATAGCTAAGAGCTTCTTGGGATGTGTAAAATTAATTTGATATTCTAGTATGGAATGGATGAGAATGAAGCCGAAGTTTGCATCCCTAGCCAGAGTCATCCACTAAGCCTCAGGCTGTTAGCGACCGAATTCTCATCCAAGGGATCAGGGACATAGAAACCAGGAACATAGAAACCTCAAAGCACTGCAGCCCTCGTTACATCACATTTTGACTTTGAGAGAACCAGGCAATGTCTTTTTGGAGGCTTTACCAGATACTTACAGGAAGAGTTCATCATACGATGTGAAATTAAACAAAGCTGTTTTTACTTAATACACCCACTTTGAAGGGGAAAATTATTGGTCACATGTATGTTTTCTATGTGTAATGGATTTAGCAATATTTAATAAGGTAGAAGGAGAAAAGCAGACATCTTGTAAATGATCTTCCATTTTAAAAAATCATAGAAAAAACTTCTTAAATTTTTTTTTTTAATCGCTAGACTCTCCCTCAAAAAGTGGCACCAGTAGATGTTAGAGGAGGTGAGAAAGGTCATGCCCCATTAGGTGATGCTATAACAAAATATGTGAAGCTGGATATGCACTGAGTAACAAACAGAGACTTGTTGGTTCATGGATTTTGTAACTGGAAAGTTCAATTATCGTGGTTTGGCATAAGGCAAGGACCTCTCTGTCTGCATTTGACACGATGCAGAAGAGAAACGAGAAATGGTTCTAAGAGAAGCGGTCAGGCACACAGTGTTCTCACTTTATATCAACTCACTCGTGACAATTACTTTGGCTTCATAGATGTACCGCTGTCTGACCAGACAGACCTTCATCACTCTGAGCGTGGCATTTCCATTGTCTAATAACATTCCACTAGGCTATACTTCTTAAAGATCTTTCCATACCATTACACTGGAGACCAAGCTTCTAGCACGTGAACCTTTGGGTGACATTCGCAAACCATACGAAAACCATAGCGAGGAAAGTTGAGAGAAGACCCTTAGGCCCGTTTGTTCATCTTTTGGAGGCACTTTCATATTACAACTGTTGTTCTTCGTGTATGTTTTTCTCACTATGGCATATGTTCTTGACAATGTTTTATATATATATATATATATATATATATATATATATGTGCGTGTGTATATATATATGCACACACATATTTACATATTTGTAGGTTATCTGAAGTATCTGATACATGTAAAAAGAAAATGTAGCAAAATAAACTTTTTGTGAATATTCTTTCATTTAAAATTCATGTGAATTATTTTATTTTGAGCAGGAATTCACCCAGTGTAGACATAATACAAATGAGTATGATACACTGTAAATTCTATCTCACAAACTCCTAGTTTTTCTCTGCTGAACTGTTTAAACTATTCTTGCTCTCCTCCTACTGCTTTCACAACCAACACCCTCTCTTACTGTACAGAAAGAGAGGAAGCTGCAAATAAATTGGCAAGCTAATTCCTTGTCCTGACCTTCAGGAATTCAAAGTTTTAATTTTATATTTCACTTGTTCTTTTCAGAGAAAGTACTCTTCTGGTTTCATTTTCTGGGTGGCTGTGGTCATCATTTCTTCAACTGCCATAATGACATCAAATTGTAGATTAGATCAGCCTTACTACTAAGTGTAGAGTGTTTACACATCACCAGTGGCAACCCTACATTTTCTAAATGAAAAAGCCTGGGGAGTAGAGTTGAGAGGTGAAATGGGTAGATGGAGATGTTCAATTTCATCGTAAGGCAAAATGAACACAAATGAAAAATCTCAGATTTTACTTTTATTTCTGGGAAGTTTGATGGGAGCAAGGAAGGTGAAGAAGGTAAAAACTATTTCCAAGCCCTGAACGCTCCCACGACTGTCTTCGACTTTGACAAAATTTTCACAAGAATATAGAAAATAGAAAATTAACATGTATCATCCAAAGAAGAATTTGAGGAGCAATAATACATTTTATTTCTTGTTTGAATAAATCCTCCAATAATTTTTAAATTAGAAAGAGGATACATTTTTCAAGTTAGAGTTCAACCTATGAGAGCAGAACAGAATGAGATCAGCATTTGATGATGGATGGTTCAAGGAGAGTGTTTATGAAGGTCAGGCAGAGTGGTGAGATTCCCATGAGAAATGGAACTCTTCAATTTCGTAAGCATGTCACAGAATAAGAGTTTGAGCAGGAAGCCCTGGGAAACATTCTACAATTCAGAGAAGATACTCAAGTAACATGTGGTCTTTCTGTAGTTTTTGCATACGAATAATGACATGGTTAAATGAGACTTTTGAGGCCACAATTTTTTGTTTCTCTTTGCTCAGCTTCTAACCAATTTTTTGTCTTTGTCAACAGCCATGTTGCTCAGTTGCTTGTTTCTTTCTTTTCTTTTTTTTAAATTTTTATTGTTTATTCTTGGAGTTTGCATGGTTTTCTTCTTTAATCTTGAAATTTAAAAATATTCCTGTCAAAAATATTTCATCTGAGAGTCTATTACAAAGCCTGCCTTACAGAAAAAAAATCTGCTGTCTGATCAAAAAATGGTTCTGCAATTATTACTTTAAATATTTAGTCAAAATTTCTTTTTTGAGTATAATATTCATAGGTTGAATTTATTGGATCATTCCCACAATTTGATTTTATTCTTCATGCTCATCTTTACTCTCTCAGTTTAGTTTTTTTCTGCAGTAAACAGTTAAGGTATTTATGATGTCATTTTTTAATTTGAAAACAAAAAAATGAATAAACATGATGATACACAATTTCAAAACAAAATAATAGGAGATTAACACTGCTTAATATATTGCACGTTGTTATCTTCAGAGTAGTTGTTCAGATTATGAGACATAGACATAAAAAATGGTCAAACAATTGAACAAAGAAAGTAAAAACTGTTCTTTTTGCTGAACTAACAGAGATTAGTACTATTATGTCATTTTTAATTTTTAACAGTGTATTTGTTTTCATATTGGAGAAATCTTTCCTGATTTCAAATTTGTCACAGTGTGTAGCTATAATGACCTTGAAAACATGTTGAGAGACGCCCCACAAACCATGGAGTTGGCTGAAATGTTCTGCTTCCCCATGTCTGTTCCTTTCTTAGCAGGAATCTTCCTCTGACACCTCTGATTGCTTTCCTTCTTTTGAAGGAACAAGCATTTTCATAACTCTAATAATATTTTTTCTCTTTTTTTCATCCAAACAGGTTGCTCTCAGAGCACACTGCAGTCAACAAAACTCTATTTAAGACTTGAATGTAACTGAAAATGGCATTTTCATATAGGAAAAGTCTCAGCAAATATGCTTTTCATGTAAAAACTTACTAGTATATATTTTATGAGAAGATGCATTAGTGAGAATTCAAGAACAAGAAGCATAAAGCACAAGTATATTTTTATGTTAGTTGTGTGTCAAGTTAAAGTTATATTTAAACAAAGGAAAACAAGGTTAAGGTAAGATATGAACTGTAAGTTTTATGGACACAGCTTGTCTGTAGATCAGTGAGGACCTCGTAAAATATTCTCCTAACCTTGCCAATTTCTTTTCAATTTTGACCTTACTTCTTATATTATTGTTTTAATATGCACTAAATTTGAGGCAAGGATGAATTTATAGTATCTTATTTGTTATGTACATACTTGAAATTCCTGAAACAATTTAATATATATGTAAATATTATCCAAAGTTACTTCCTGCCTTTATAGACATCTGACAATTCATTAGATGATGCAGCTTTTTAAATTTATAAGAAGATTGTAAAGTGAGATGGCTTTAGAGATATGTCATTCACACATATCAGAGGTCCTTGTTTTAAAAAGGATGTGGATTGCTCAGGAGAGAGCAACGGAAATGATGAAGGAGAACTGATATATATCTAGCTACTTGAGAGTAAGTTAGGCAGGGGAATAATAGAGTAGCTGTCATCAAATATTTGAAAGGGATAATAAATTTATTCTACTGTGCTTCAAATGGTAGAAATAAAATTAAAGGATGAAATTACACTGAATATATTTTGTTCAATAAAGGGAAGACATTTGCAACAGTTAGAACCCTTTTGTTTCTGCTGTCATTGAAGCAGGAGCTGGGTGGATCATGGTAAAGTTTTATCGGGTTGGGTAGGAGGTTTCTTTCAAGATCTCAAATGAGCCTCTTTTCTCTGAGTTCCTATAATGATTGCACTAAATATCATGTTTAATTTCACTGGAGTCTTAAGGTTAGAAAGCATTTGTTCTATTCCATTCAAATAAACCTTTATAATTAAAGGAGTATTTGAATTGTGAAATCTGCAAAGTTAAATTTCATTGCATTTAATTTAGCAAAATTAAAATGCCTAGTGACATCTAGGTTAGAACATTAGCCATATTTAGAATGGTAATTAATGTCTAATTGAACACTAGTACTCAATTTAGTAGCAATGAAATAATGACTAAAAATACCAACCAGTATCTTAAAAGTTATGTGAAATATATCCCGAAGCAATTTTCTTAAATGCCAATTATAATTTGACATTTAGAGACTGAGAGATGTGATTGCTGATGAAAAGTCATAGTGTGATCTCATGACACATGGTTATGCATTTTGATTTTGGAGATGAAAATATTTTTTATAATTTGTAGGGATTTTTAAAATAAATATTTTACTTTTAGGAAAAATATATTTAAATTCAATTTAAAATATATAAACTGACAGAAAAAATGCCTTTGTTAGCAATTCTGAGCACATACATCATATAACTCAGTAAAACATGAGGAAGCAACACATTCTATGGAATTCCATGTTTTATTTGTGCAAAGAATTTGAGTTGAAATTAGCTTTCTAGTACCAATTATAAAACAATTACATAGTGTCAGTTACACACAGACTCATATACTTCAATTGACATTTGAGAAAAACATATTATCTTATAATACAACATGAAATTTAGCCAGAATGTGTTTTAGAAAAAAATTTATTGTAATATTTTCAGAGTTGAGCCAAGGGGTATTGTATTACCAGAGTTTTCTCCAGAGAAATACAAACATACACACACACACACACACACACACACACACACACACACGAGTTTATTATAAGGAATTGGGTCATACAGTTGTGGAAGCTGGTGATCCTCACAGTCTGCAGGTTAAACTGGTTAAGCTGGAAGATGAACAGGTGGTGATGATGATGGTGTAGTTCCAGTTAAAAGGCTGATAGGCTCAAGACCCAGGGAGAGTTAATATTTCAATGTAACTCAGAGCCAGGGAAAAGTTAATGTCTCTGTTGGAAGACAGTTAGGAAGCAAGTGTTCTTTATTATATAGGGAAGGTATAAGGGAGGCTTTGTTCTGCCTAAACCTGCAACTGATTACATAAGTTAAACTTATTATGAAGAAGGTAATCTGCTTTACATGGTTTACTGAAATACTAAGCCCATCCAAACATACTGCAGGAATATCAATAATATTGACTAAGCAGCAGTGTAGGCATCTTTTGGTCTAGTCACAAAATTAAGTATAACAGGTAGCATATATTTTCAGCAAGACCAAAACAATTCTTGGAAAATATTTTGAATTGATTTTGGCAAGTTTCTATGTGTTATTAAGACATCAACATATACAATAAGATGGATATTTTCTTGGAAATTTTTGGGCAAATTACTACTATAAGCTATCACAACTGAATAGGAATAAAATCCAACAAATAATCAAAGAAAAAATACCATGGATGTGACTTGATTTTGAATAATATGCAAAACAAAGAGAAAAAGATGTTCTTGAGAATCATCACCATTATCATTAAGATCATTTTCACCGTTATTTTTGTGAAGTTTACGTATCTAAAAGCATCTTATAGCTTTGTTTTCATAACAAAATTCATATTAATATTAGAACAATTTTGCTCCATCCATATATCCAGGATTTTAATAAAAATTATGATCAACATAAAAAACAACTGACATCATCACACAATAAACATCACAGCATTAGCCAAAGATTTTGCAGAACTGTTTGTGTTGATTGTTTAGTACAGAGTTCAGAAATAATAGTTTTAGAAAATGACAGCTCATTTCCCAGAAAGAAAACAGCAGTTCAGTGTTCATGTGACTCTCTAGATAGGTTTAGTCTCAGTAGGTTTATTTGCCCATGTCATGGGGATAGTGACTGTCAATATACTATATAGTGTTAAAAAAATAATGCTGCTACCACTTCACTTAGCACTGACCCATATGCTGTTGACTTTTCCTATTTCATGTTTGCTTGAATATTCAGGCTTTAAATTCATTAAAGAATTTTTTTGTGGCCCATTTGAAGGGCTTTGGAAATTTGCTAAGGTCATGGAAACATAGCTATGACTTTTATGAAAGTGAACTGAATTTTTTGAAAATTTTTAAAAATAGGCACTGCTAATAAATACACAGTAGCATAAATGGCTATGAATTAGTAAACAAAATGTTGCATGTAGAAAGTAGTTCCTTAAGAAAATGTGGTTTCCTAAAGTCAAGAATAATCTAAAATAAAATCATAGTGTCATGCCAGAGGAATAGTTTTCAAACATCACAGTGAAGAGTAGTAAACAGAACACATGTAATTCAAAATCAAGTATGGTCAATGAAGGGGTGGGAGAAAAAAATCAACAATAAATATTAGTGAATTTAGAGTACATACTAACTAGAATCCCAGTAAAATTAAAGTTAGAGCTACAAAAATGTGGGTAGATTACAGGATATTCTCTCAAGAAAAAAATGTATTAATTTCATTCAATTAATTAATTTCATAATTTTACCAACATAAGACTTCTTTTATATGCCCTGGAGAAAAAGTTATCTGATCACTGACAGGGATTATTATCCTAAGGGAAAAGAAAGTCCTATATTTTTTGGAATAATTGTGTTACACTGATTTCAATCTTCATATTTATTTTGTCAGAAAAGAATCCTACCTAGCTTGTCCAGTAAAAGCAGAGGGCATGCAACGACTGTATAAACGTCTTAGCTGTGGAAGAGAAAAAGGAAGAGCCCACCTATGAAGTAAAGTGGAGTTTTGAAACCTCTGTCATTAGTGAAAAATGGTTACATGATAAATTGGTTTGAACTATTCTGCTCGTGTGTATTTAGAGGCTGAATAATGTAAAGGAAATGCATCAAAGTATTAGTACAGAAACTTGGACTCTCTGTACCTTCCTCTTCCCCAAACTTCAATTTCAATTCTTTCTACTCCTTTTTACTCATGAAAATAGTAATACTTCTACTATCTATGCTGCAAAACTTGTATGTTAATGCTTTCCTGAAAGGGATGATCTAGCAAGTGTTAAACCTGTGAAGAAAGGAATTGAGGCAGGACAATAGGGAAACAGCTACATTTTTCAAGAAAACTTACGTCAGGTGAGCCATCTTGAAATAGATTATACACTACCTGTCAATTGTTGGCTCAGTTTGTCTGAGAAAATGAGGGAAATACATTTATCTGTTAGTCCTGTTCCACCTTTTATCTTTCAATTGTCAAATATTGACTCATGCTAACTTAATTCCAGGTAGCTCCTAGAGAAATTTGATCTTATGAGTCACATTGCAAAGTTTCATTTAAATCTGTCAGCGAAAGAAAAGGGTAGACCTTCCAAACTGATGAGTATAAACTCTTAATCCATTGTGTCTCCTGTAACACTGGAATGTTAGCATATGCCTTAACTTTTACCAAATTCATGAATTTTTATTCTTCTCAAAAATGTCTAAAAAATTACAGACAACTCTTTTGTACCAGCTAGCATCATGTCAACTGTAGAATTCTGGGAAAAGAGTGTTTCCTATCTTCCTTGTAGGACCCTAAAACTTTGGGAAGACTAGATTATTCTGTGCAACTTATGTGTAAGTAAAGTTGTAGACAGTATTCTAATTTTGCAATTCTGAAAAAAATAAAGTGAAAATTCTGCCAGATTGTTTGATGCCCAGTGATAACTCATAAAAGAGATGAGTCCATCATTTATGAACTGTGCAAATATGCTTCTGCCTCACTAAACACTTTTCTGGCCCCAGCTTGAAAGTCACTTAGTAATTCTGGAGTAGAGTGGAAAAATAAGCAAAACAAACAAATGACAGCAAGTCAGATAGCATACCTTTAAAGAATCAAATTTCCTACAATCCTACAGGGGCTGAACAATTGTCAAAATGTTTTTCTCACCTGACAAGAATGTGTACCTCTTCATCATTTGGGTAATGGAAAAAAGTAGATTTTTATTTGAATAATTTACAGTTGACAATAAGTATTCTACTGAGGAGAAGGGACAATGAAAGCAATCTCAGGGAGGAATGGAAAGAGAAAAGGCAGGCACTGCTTCACCATTATTAGGGGGGGGATGAGATACATATCTCCCTTCTTTCTTTTCCTCCTTTTCTTCTCTATCTTTCATACTTTCTGAGCATAAAACATCTACATCTACACTGAATAAGGGTTTCAGAAACTAGTCCAACCCAGTCGGTAAACTTGAGCTTGCATTCAAAGTCATGCCAATAAGCCGGGCGTGGTGGCGCACGCCGTTAATCCCAGCACTTGGGAGGCTGAGGTAGGCGGAGCGTTGTGAGTTCAAGGCCGGCTTGGGCTACAACGCGAGCACAAAGCCAACCTGAGCTACATAGTGCGACCCTGCCTCAAAAAACTAGGGCCGGGAGTTTGGCTCAGTGGCTTAAGCGCCTGTCTGGCAGGCGTGAGGTTGTGAGTTTGATCTCAGGTGCCGGAAAAAGAAAAAAAAAAAAAAAAAAAAAAAAAAAAAAAAAAAAAAAAAAAAAAAAAAAAAAAAAAAAGCACCTCATGCCAGTAGGATGCTATTTAATCAGAACTGAATGCAACTGTTTTGTTTTGTTTTGTTCTTCCTGGTAAAAGGAAGGACACTCAGGACATTTTGCTTGCCAGGCAGGTGCTGCACCGCTGAGCTGTATTCCCGGTCACCAGAATGAGACTATTATATTTGTGGTAGAATATGATAAAAAGTAAATTGTACATTTTTCTCTTAATGATATTTCATTTCCTTTTTACTTTAAAGATAAGAAGTCTAGACATAAATGGTTTGAAAGGAACATCGTCCTACGGGGTGAAATAACAGCAGAACATTTAGAGGATCATGAGCCTTATAGCAAAAAATATTCCAGGACTAGGACTCAAATATAGAAATAAATTAGGTTGACTTCTTCACAAGTTTTAAACTTGCAACTGTATGAATGAATTTTTTTCCCTAAGTAGGGGTCAAAATTTATCAGGCAAGTAGTATTATTTCCTGAAAAGCAGGAATATTGCTCTGAATTCTATTATTTTGTGAATCCATAGGTACATAGTCTATTTGTTTGAGAAACTAGTCCTTATATAAATAAATCATTCATTTGAAGAAATTCAGGCTTGGAAAACTTGTGGAAGTGTTTCTATTTGTGGGACTTATGCATTTGAATATATTTACAGTGGTACCTCTGTTCACAAACTTAATTTGTTCCCTCATTCTGGAGAAGAGAGCTGTGTTGTATTCATCACTCAATGTGGAGTTTGAAAATAGAAGCAATTTTTTGCTAGACACTTCTACTGGCTAATCAAATTGTTTGCAAACAGAAGTGTTGGTGAATGAAGGTATTACTGTATTTATTTTCACATAGATTTTTAAAATTTTTAAAAATGGGCACTATTTGATAGCTAACAAAAAATTCAGGAATTTGGCTCCATTGCAAATCCAAGGAACTGAATTATATCAACCACAACAGTGATTTTGAAAGTACATGTTTATTAATAAATGTCTGCAGTACATAAGTGTTACATTCATTGTGGGAATTGGGTATATGCACATAACACATCTCAATTCTTTTTTTTTTAGTTGAATATATTTGTGTGTGTGGTAAAATTGGTCTTGCAGTGTGTTATGGTTTATACATTGTGTCAACTTGAGAAGTCTAGAAGCTTAATTAAGTAAAGCAGCAGCTCTACACCTGGTCATTGTGTCAATTTGAGAAAATTGGAAGTTTAACTGAGAGACTCACCAGGGAGCCAGGGGTCTTATTTTGTAAACATCCTCATCCTGTGCAAAGGAAGGCAAGGAGATTTGCGAATGCTACACCCACCCTGGAGGGCGGGTATCCTGTGTACTATATAAGGGAGGAGAAGGGGATTGCACTTGCTCCCTTTTACTCTGGCTGCTTTTGCTTGGCTGCTGCCTTGAAATGTTGCCCCAGTGCCATGCCACCTGCCTTGGAGCCAGCTGATTATGGACTGAAACCTCCAAAAACTGTAAGATAAATAAACCTTTCCTTCCCTAGCTTTGGCTGTTGGTTGTTTTGTCTCAGCAACGAGTGAAAAGTAATCAAGACACAGTGTTTGTATTTTAATGTAATACAAGTAGATATTAATAAAGAAAATATAAAATTTTTTCACTTTGATGAAAATGTTGTTATGGAGATATTTAAAATGCTAATGAGGATTTTTTGATAGACAGTTTGAACATATTTTTGTTTTTGTTGTATTTCTCTGTCTTAACTATGTAATATGGTGATTCTCTGTGATACTCGATAAAAGAAGAAACTATGGCTATTTTATTAATAGCTATTTATAATTTAAATTTTATTTGATAATACCAATTTTGTATATCAAGTATACATTTTCTCATTTTATTTACTTTTTAAAAACTTTTATTTATTTATTTATTTATTTTTGGTACTGGGAATTGAACTCAGGACCTTGTGCTTGCCAGACAGGTGCTTGCCTTCATCTACTTTTATTAAAGTAGAAAAATTTTCACAATATCAACAAAAAGTAAGCTATAGTTTAAATTGTGTACCTCCATGTAGGATATGTTGGATTCCTAACTCCAGTATCTCAGAACATATTTGGAAAGAGAGTCTCTGAAGTAGAAATGAGGTTACAATTAGATCCTTAGAGTTGGTCTTAACCCATCTTCCTGATAGTTAGTAAAGAGTGGAAATATGGGTATAGAGACACACAGAGAAGGAAAATGACATTAATACACAGGGAAATGCTACCTACAAACTAATGTTTGCCTGAGGCCATCGGAAAATAGAAGAAATGCCTGGAAAACATGCTCCCTTTCACACCCAAAAAGAAAGAAAAATACTGCTGCCTTCTTGCTTCATATTCTTCAGAACTAAGTGACTGTAAATTTCTATTGTTGAAGCCACTGGGTGAAGAAACCTTCTATAATCTCCATAGCCTCACTCCTTGACTGTGAGGGAAACTTGTAAATATGATGAGATTTCACTATGTTGCATTGTATGGCCAGGAGGACTATACAAATATATTTAAGTTTTCTAATCACTTGATTTTGAGTATATTGAGAAGAAGGTTACCCGGAGTGGATTTGACTTAATCACGTGAGTCCTAAAAAGTGGCTGGAGAGACTGAAAAAACAAGGTAAATCCTTCTGGGACTTGAAAGTGCAATTTTATGTTTTATATAGAGTCACAAGACTTGAAAAGGTGGATAGTTTCTAGGCATGGAGAATGGTCACTATTTGATAGCTCACAAAGAAATCTGCTCCTTTACAATCCAAGAAACTGAATTTCACCAACAACAGTAGTGATTTTGCAAGACAACAGCCTAGACAAGATCACAATACTAGTTGAAATTATTTACAATTGTGAGAATCTGAACAGGACTGCAGTTATAGGGAGGATAGATTCTTTATCTGAGTGACAGAAATGGTTATAATAAAATAATGATGTTTTAAATTGTTAAATTTGTTATATTTGTGATATTGTATCAGAAAGTGAAGGCATATCCTTAGAAGCATGAAAAGTGGTATGCTATTATTTTAAAATTAACTATTAGTAATGAAAACTACCATGAAGCCCAGGGTCACCATGACAAATACTTTTAATAGGTTAAAAATTAAGCCAATCATCCAATAAATAAAAGAATAAAATTCTCTATGAGTTTGAAAGAAGGCTGAAAACAAAAACAGATGGAAATAATAAAAAATGTTTAGCAAGTTGATGAGTTTTTATCAACTATATCAATAACGAAATTAGACTACATA
>RJWM01043433.1:0-13825 GCA_004363535.1 Dasyprocta punctata | reverse complement strand
CGGGAGCAGAGGAGGTGACGGTCCCAGGTCCCAGGTCTCCACAGCGCAGCGTGCACCTGACTTTGCCCTCATGTCGCGTCCTGAGGCACAGGGCACCTGTCGTCTCTCGCTGGTGACATCCGCACTGACGAGTGGGTTCGGATGACACCAGGCTGGTCTGGTGCTTTCCCAGCCGTCTGTAGTCTCGTCCGCGTGTGGGTTCGTGGAAGCAGCACCACGTTCCGTGACGGGGACCCACGTCTCCAGGCCCCACCTGCCCGCCCCCTCCTCCTCCACTGCCCACGGCACCTGCTGGCTGGGGCTTCACCTTGCCTGCCCATGTCCTGCTGGGTTCGTCCCGTGCCCTCTGGGCCAGGTTCTCCCCCGGAGAGAGCTGCGGCCTGGGGGTCGCTGTCTCCCCAGCCCCGTTTTCCTCTCTCCCAGTCTGAAGTTGAAGCCCTGGCTGAACAACTGAGTGAAGAGGAGGAGGAGGAGGAGGAAGAAGAAGAGGAGGAGGAAGAGGAGGAGGAGGAGGAAGAGGAGGAGGAGGAAGACGAGGAGTCAGGCAACCAGTCAGACAGGGTAAGGGTGCAGGCCGGCCTCTCCGGGGCAGTGGGGGGCTGCGGCCGGCCCGAACTCTCCCTCTTCCACAGAGTGGCTCCAGCGGCCGGCGCAAGGCCAAGAAGAAATGGCGGAAAGACAGCCCGTGGGTAAAACCGTCGCGGAAACGGCGGAAGCGGGAGCCTCCACGGGCCAAGGAGCCACGAGGTGAGGGGCCCCTGGGCTTGGGTCCCCTGCTCTGTTCCCTCCCGGCCCCCTGAGGCACACACATGTACACCGGCTCACCTGTGTGTGTGCACCTGCGTGTCCCCACGCACCCGGGCACTGTGAGCTCACGCTCTCCCTCTCTCTGTCTCTGTGTCAGGAGTGAATGGTGTGGGCTCCTCAGGCCCCAGTGAGTACATGGAGGTCCCTCTGGGGTCCCTGGAGCTGCCCAGCGAGGGGACCCTCTCCCCCAACCACGCTGGTAAATGGCCATTGCATGGACAGAGGGCCACTTAGGGGTACCCACGGGGCCGGCGGGAATGGGGTCCGGGGAAGAGGGAACTCGGCCAGGCTTCGGGGTTCTGGCGTGTGGAGGGAGAGGCAGAGCGGGAACAAGGACCCTCTGGGCAGGGGCGCGCCAGGGCCTCCCTCAGCCACCCCTCCTCCGCCCAAGGGGTGTCCAATGACACGTCCTCCCTGGAGACCGAGCGTGGCTTCGAGGAGCTGCCCCTGTGCAGCTGCCGCATGGAGGCGCCCAAGATAGACCGCATCAGCGAGAGGGCCGGGCACAAGTGCATGGCCACTGAGAGCGTGGACGGCGAGGTGGGCCCGGGGCCGCTGGGTGGGGCTGGGGGCGAGCAGTGCAGCCCCAGGGCTCAGCCTCACCCTCCACCCTCCGCGCTCGCGTCCTTGCCATCCCCAGCTGTCCGGCTGCAACACGGCCATCCTCAAGCGGGAGACCATGAGGCCATCCAGCCGCGTGGCGCTCATGGTGCTGTGTGAGACCCACCGTGCCCGCATGGTCAAGCACCACTGCTGCCCCGGCTGCGGCTACTTCTGCACGGCGGTAAGTGGCAGCAGGGCGCGCGGGCAGCCTGCACACCCCTCGGGAGCTGCCCCAGCCTGACCGTGCCCTGCCCTGCCCCGCTCCACCCCAGGGCACCTTCCTGGAGTGCCACCCGGACTTCCGCGTCGCCCACCGCTTCCACAGGGCCTGTGTGTCCCAGCTCAACGGCATGGTGTTCTGTCCCCACTGCGGGGAGGATGCTTCTGAGGCCCAGGAGGTGACCATTCCCCGGGGTGACGGGGGGACCCCTCCTGCCGGCACTGCAGCCCCTGCACCCCCTCCCCTGGCCCAGGACGCCCCGGGGAGAGCGGATACCTCCCAGCCCAGGTACCGACCTCGCCCGCCTGCGCCCTGCCACCCGCCCATGACCTGTCCCCTGGGCCCCAGACTTCAGTACTTCCTCCTACAGCGCCCGGATGCGCGGGCACGGGGAGCCCCGGCGGCCACCCTGTGATCCCCTGGCTGACACCATCGACAGTTCGGGGCCTTCCCTGACCCTGCCCAACGGGGGCTGCCTCTCAGCCGTGGGGCTGCCACTGGGGCCAGGCCGTGAGGCCCTGGAGAAGGCCCTGGTTATCCAGGAGTCGGAGAGGTGAGGGGCCGGTGCTGCGGCTGGAGGAGCGGGGCCCGCGGCGGATGCTCTGCACTGAGCCGCCCGGCTCCCGCTCCCTGCAGGCGGAAGAAGCTGCGTTTCCACCCGCGGCAGCTGTACCTGTCCGTGAAGCAGGGGGAGCTGCAGAAGGTGATCCTGATGTTGTGTGAGTACACGACCGCCCAGGCCCCGGGACGCAGTGTGGGGTCCAGGCACGGCCCCTCCCCTGGCCTCGGCCCCCACGACCCAGCGCTCACATGCAATGATGCACTTAAACTTTCCCAGCACTGGCCCACGGGGGGCCGTGGGGGCTGCGGGAGGTCTGCTTTGTAGGGGATCAGCTTTGCAGGGGCTGCGGGGGGCCGCGGGAGACAGGCGTTACGGGCGCTGCGGGGGGGCTGGCGTTACAGGGGCTGCTGCGGCCCGGGCTCCCAGCTCTGCCAGAGCGGGCCAGCAGGAGGCGCAGTGAAGCCTTCCCGGGAGAAGCGCTGCCCCCCATGCGCCTGCTCACCGCCTGTCCCTCCTCCCGGCGTGGGGGGCTCTCCCACAGTGGACAACCTGGATCCCAACTTCCAGAGCGACCAGCAGAGCAAGCGCACGCCCCTGCACGCGGCTGCCCAGAAGGGCTCGGTGGAGATCTGCCACGTGTTGCTGCAGGTCAGGCCCCGCCCCTGCCCGCCCTCGGTCCCGCCCCCCTGGTGCCGGCCCCGCCCCCTGGTGCCAGCCCCGCGTCCCCGCTGCAGGCTGGTGCCAACATCAACGCGGTGGACAAGCAGCAGCGGACGCCGCTGATGGAGGCCGTGGTGAACAACCACCTGGAGGTGGCGCGCTACATGGTGCAGCGAGGCGGCTGCGTCTACAGCAAGGTGCGGCCAGCGGCCCGCGGGTGGGCAGTCGGAAGGGGCGGGGTCGGTCTGGAACCCCTGCCAACCACGCCTGCCTCCCTCAGGAGGAGGACGGCTCCACCTGCCTCCACCACGCGGCCAAAATCGGCAACTTGGAGATGGTCAGCCTGCTGCTCAGCACGGGACAGGTGGACGTCAACGCCCAGGTCAGCGGCCTCCCGAGTCCCCGCCGTGCGCGGCCGTGCGCCCCTGGCCCGTCCCTCGGCGCCCAGGGCTCTCCTCTATGTGATAGATGTCCGAGTAACAGCGCCTGCCTTGATCTCCAAGAGCTGTGCGGTTCATTGAGCTGCTGCTCTTCTCCGTCTCGGAGTGCCCCCCTCCGTCCAGGGAGCCCCGAGATCTCGTTGCGGGCCTCTGGCCTCTCCCACCATCTCCTGCCCCACCTTCAGGCTCTGCAGTTCGGGACTCGGGTGCTCCGGGCTCGGCTGTGCCCTGAGGGCTTCCGAGTGGGTCGGTGTAGGAAAGAGCGCTGGAGCGGGAGGAGAGCTCTGGGTGACCGGCACTGTGGTTCCCGGGCTGTGGATGAGGAAGCTCAGGCCCAGAGACGGGCGGAGTGGGGTTGGCACTTTCGCTCTTGGCCGCCCCGCCTCACCCTCCGCCTCCCCACAGGACAGCGGGGGATGGACGCCCATCATCTGGGCCGCGGAGCACAAACACATCGACGTAATCCGCATGCTGCTCACGCGTGGCGCCGATGTCACCCTCACCGACAACGTGAGCGCACGCGCAGGCGGCCAGGCGGGGAGGGCGGGGCGCGGGGCTGGCTGGGGTTCGCTCACGGAGCCCCTCCCCGCGGCCCGCAGGAGGAGAACATCTGCCTGCACTGGGCCTCCTTCACCGGCAGCGCCGCCATCGCTGAGGTCCTGCTCAACGCCCGCTGCGACCTGCATGCGGTCAACTACCACGGGGACACGCCCCTGCATATCGCGGCGCGGGAGAGCTACCACGACTGCGTGCTGTGAGCCGCCCGCCCCCCCCCCCCCGGCACCCCGACGCAAGCCTGCGCCCGTGCTCCCCACCGCCGCCCCCGGCCCCGCGCCCACACGCGCTCCCCGCCCCCGCCAGGTTGTTCCTGTCCCGCGGCGCCAACCCGGAGCTGCGCAACAAGGAGGGGGACACGGCGTGGGACCTGACCCCTGAGCGCTCCGACGTGTGGTTTGCGCTCCAGCTCAACCGCAAGCTCCGGCTCGGGGTGGGAAACCGGGCCATCCGCACGGAGAAGATCATCTGCCGGTGAGCCCGGGGCGTCTGCTGCCCGAGTCCTCCCAGCACGGTCACAAATATAGCCGATAAAGAGGACACTTGGCCAGACTAGAATTCAGATGAGAGCCGGACAGTGCTGCTAGTGCAGCCACTGTCGAGGCTGAGGTAGGAGGATTGAGCCCAGGAGTTCAAGACCAGTCTGAAAGGGATTGTGAAACCCAGTCTCAAACAAAAAACATACATGTCTTTTTTTAGTATAAAAATGTCCCCTTTGCTTGGGCTGGGAGTTTGGCTCAGCGGTTGTGAGTTCAATCCCTGGTGCCACCAAAAAAAAAAAAAAAAAAGTCTCCTTTGCTGGCATGTAGCCCGTGCCTCTTAATCCCGGCCACTCGGAGGGCTGAGGCAGGAGGATAGAGAGTTTGAGGCCAACCTGGGCCACTTGGCCAGACCCCACCGTATAATAAAATGGAAAGGGCGGCGGTGTCGCTCAGCGCTGGAGCACCTGCCTCGTATTAGCGTACATGAGACCCTGCGTTCAGTCCCCAGACCGTGAAAAAAAAAGCCCCATTCAATATTGGGGACAAAATTATGTGAAAATGTTATTCCTTGTTGATGTGAAAGTCAGCCCTGAGCGGATTGCGTTTTTTCGGGCATCCGTATCCCCCCCACACCACCGAACCCCCAAAGCCTCGCCTTTGCTGACCTTGCAGCCTCCCTGGCCCTGCGCGCCCAGGGGAGCCGCTCACCCGTGCCGGCCCCGGCCCCGTCTCCCCGTGTGCGTAGGGACGTGGCCCGGGGCTATGAGAACGTGCCCATCCCCTGCGTCAACGGCGTGGACGGGGAGCCCTGCCCTGAGGACTACAAGTACATCTCGGAGAACTGCGAGACGTCCACCATGAACATTGACCGCAATATCACCCACCTGCAGGTGCGGGGTGCGGGCCGCTGTGGGGTGGGGGAGCCCCGGGAAGGGATCCCCATCCTGCGCCGGGAGATCGCTCGCCCGGGTGACCCTGGGCCATCTGGCTTCCCTCACCCCGGGACCATCGCAAGCCCCATCCTGAACCACGGGACCCCGGGAGGGAAGGGGGGGCCGCCCCACGCTGACCCCGCCCCGTGCTGACCCCGCCCCTGCCGCAGCACTGCACATGTGTGGACGACTGCTCCAGCTCCAACTGCCTGTGCGGCCAGCTTAGCATCCGGTGCTGGTACGACAAGGTGGGTGCCTCTCGCCCCGGCCTGGCGGCCTCCGCAGCCCCTACCAGCTGTCACCTGTGCGGGAAGTCACGGTAGGGTGGGGCCGGGACTGGGCCTGGCCAGGCCTATGCAAATCAGGTTCCCCGCCTGCGCCTGCGTGTTTCCTGGTCTCTGGCCTCTGAGCTGTGAGCTCCGCCTCGTCCTGGCTCTGGGGTCAGCACTGGATTTCCTGACAGGAGTGGGCAGATGCAAGCAGAACCAGGACAGACAGACAGACGGGGTGGGGGGGCGACAGCGGGGCAAGAGCAGGCTCCAACAGGGGGCAGTAAGTGTGGACATGGCTTCCCAGCTGGTAGCTGGTTGCTTCCTGGGGTCTTGGGGGTCTTGGGGCCCACACAAAAGCCACCCGCCTCCCGCTGTGCACCCCATCCAGGACGGGCGGCTGCTCCAGGAGTTTAACAAGATCGAGCCTCCGCTGATCTTCGAGTGTAACCAGGCCTGCTCCTGCTGGAGAAACTGCAAGAACCGCGTGGTGCAGAGCGGCATCAAGTGAGGCCCCACCCCACCCGCCCTCCGCCCACCCCAGCTGCCCCAGGCCCAACACCCAGGGTCTCCCCTTCTCCTGCCGTAGGGTGCGACTGCAGCTCTACCGCACGGCCAAGATGGGCTGGGGTGTCCGCGCCCTGCAAACCATCCCCCAGGGAACCTTCATCTGCGAGTGAGTCCCGGGCACCCCCAGCCTCCCCCGCTGTCTTCCTGCCCTGAGCCCCCAATCTAGGAATCTGCGGATCTGCAGGCTGCTTTATACCTTGGGGGGCGCGGATGTCACCTCTCCCCAGGACGTCCAGTTCCTGCCCCTTGCTGTCTCCCGGCTGCCCAGCTGTGGCCGGTTGCTTCCTGCTGGACCGCGGCCTCCCATGTCCACACTTACTGCCCCTGTTGGAGCCTGCTCTTGCCCCGCTGTCGCCCCCCACCTCATCTGTCTGTCTGTCCTGGTTCTGGCGTCTGCCCACTTCTGTCAGACTACCTGGCTTCCCGCTGCTGTCCTCACCTGTGCCCAGCCCATCGGTGCCCACTGCTACCAGCTGCTCTTCCACCCAGGGCACAGCCTCTCCTGCCGCTGCGGGGGCGTTCTGCTCATAGCCTGGCTGGTCTAAAGCCGAGCACTGGGTTCCAATCCCGCAGCCCCAGCGGCTGTGCCCCAGGCTCAGGCCCTACCCATGAGCTGCCCCGGGACCCCTGTGTCAGCCTCCCGCCTTTGAGGCTCCGAGCAGGTGGCTGCAGAGGGGCGGGAGAGGACTGGGGAGCTGGGGGACCCTAGCCTTAGGCCCAGTCCCCCGAAGCGCTGCTGGCCTCCGTCCAACAGGTACGTCGGGGAGCTGATCTCCGACGCCGAGGCCGACGTGCGAGAGGATGATTCTTATCTCTTTGACCTGGACAACAAGGTGAGTGGGCGCACGAGAGGGACGCCCCGGGAGCGGGGATGCCCGGGGAGGGGGGACGCCGGGGGAGGGGGGCAGGGTCTGGGGCTGGAGAGTGAGGAGCCCCTCCCCCAGGACGGAGAGGTCTACTGCATCGACGCTCGTTACTACGGCAATATCAGCCGCTTCATCAACCACCTGTGCGACCCCAACATCATCCCCGTGCGGGTCTTCATGCTGCACCAGGACCTGCGCTTCCCGCGCATCGCTTTCTTCAGCTCCCGAGACATCCGCACCGGCGAGGAGCTGGGGTGAGGCCCTGGCTGGCTGGTGGGCAGGTGGGCGGGCGGGATGCGAGGGCCCGGCGGAGGCCCCGGGAGCCGCTCGGACCTCAGCAGGCGGCGAGACGGTCCTTCACGGCACCTGCTCGCTCATTTATGCCGCCCCGGCGGTTTTTTGAAGCTTTGCATGAGACTCGTGTTATCTAGAAAACTCAAAGGAACGAGAACTTGAGGGGAAATTTTTTTTCTGCTCTGTTGTCCTGTGCTGTTCCAAAAATGGAACACTCAGCCTAAAGGCCCGAGCCCGAGGCCCAATGGTCACTGAGGCTGGGGCTCAGGAGGGGCCCGGGAGCCTGCGTTTCCAGGAAGTTCCGAGGTGACACCTAGCCCGCATGCCCACACGGCACACCGGGCCTGGTCCTTCAGGGGAGCAGGGTCCACGGGGTCTTTGGGGGTGGACTGGGGCAGCGGAACCCAAATCCCACAAGCTCCTGTGCCCACTGACAGCTTCGACTACGGCGACCGCTTCTGGGACATCAAGAGCAAGTACTTCACGTGCCAGTGCGGCTCGGAGAAGTGCAAACACTCGGCTGAGGCCATCGCGCTGGAGCAGAGCCGCCTGGCCCGCCTGGACCCCCACCCTGAGCTGCTGCCCGAGCTGGGCCCCCTGCCCCCCGTCAGCACCTGAGCTGAGCACAGCCCGGCCTGGGTGCTGCGGCGCCTCTGCCCCCTTCGCACATTCCCGCCGGGCTCCACAGGCCCTGGAGGTCTGTCCCTTCTCCTCCCGGAGCCTGACCCCGAGCCGGCCGCGCCCCCCGCCGCACAGATGAATTGAGGTTGCGCCTCTGTGCCAGCTGGGGGTGTTTTCCACAGTAAACGTCGGGTTTAGTGATAAACCGCCTGCGTGACTTTTGTGGGGGAGCGTGGAGGAAGCACAGGTGGCGGGGGAGCAGGTGGGGCAGAGGCCTGGGAAGCCACCTGGTGGGGGGGCGGGTCGGGGGACAGGGGCAGCCAGGCTCAGACGGGAGGTGGCACCGAGTCCGGGGTGGGGTGGGGTCCCGCTGCGCCTTCCCGTCCCCATCCTGAGCTCCCCATGTGGCTGCGGGTGGAGGAGGAACTGAGCCGGGTGCCCTGGGACCGGGGGTGGGGCCATGACGCCTCGGGGTGGGGTGGGGCGGGGCGGGAGCAGGTGAGCGGCCAGGTCTCCCCGTTTCCCGGGCTCCAGTCACTCTGGAGACTGAGCCATGGGGGGAAAGCAGAGCGAGGACGGGGCGCACGGTGAGGCTGGGCGGAGGGCAGGCGGCCTTGCTCCGCGGCCCCGGGAGAGCGGACCAAGCAGCCCGGGTGCCAAGGGCAGAGCCTGGAGAGGGCGATGGGGAGAGGGCGATGGGGGAGGCAGGGCCAGGGCCCGGGGGGAGGCCGGGAGCGGCTGGGGCTGCTACGTGGGCCGAAGCAGGGGCGGGGTGGGCTCCAGGCTTTGGGGCTGGGGTTCCTGGAGGAAGTAGGGATTTCCAGGCTGGGGATACCGTGGGTCCCTGAGGGCAGAGCCTGGCACAGGAACAAAGGCTGGATGGACGGTGGAAGGGTTGGGGTCTCAGCAGGAGAAACAGCCTGGGGCTTGGGGCTCCTCCGTGACTGCAGCACTTTTGGGGGGTGGGGTGGGGCTTGCAGCTTCTCCCACAAGGAGGGATGGCAGAGGAGAGGGGTCCATGGGTCCTGGGGGAGCGAGGCCTGGGAGCTGTCTCGGGTACTTGGAGGAAGGGCCAAGCCTGCTGGAGGCCCCAATGCCAGGGCCTGAGAGGCAGGGGCCTGGCCGGCTGGAGGGGAGCAGGAGGGGAGCGACTGGAGGGACAGGACGCAGCAGGGGACGGGGAGGGGGCTGAGCTGAGCACCTCGCCCAGACTTCCTGGAGTGGCTTTGGGTCAATCATTGACCCTGCTGGGAAGCCCGAGCCGGTGGGACAGAGTCCACGCACCTGGGGGAGCGCCCCGCTCCTTCCGACTCCGGCCCAGCCCGCGCCCTCCGCGCGGCACCCACACGGGCCGGCCGGGCCCCACCTCCTCCCCATGTGTGCCCAGGGAGGACCAGGAAGGACGTGGCCACAGCCTCAACTGCCAGCGGCTCAGGTGTCGCTGCCGCCACCCAGAGCTGGGCTGTGGTTTGGGGACTGAGATCCCTTTAGAGCGGGGGTCGCACGCGGGGGCCCCCTCCCTGTGGCCCCGTATCGGGTGACGCCCTTGGTTCCAGTTTCTTTGCCCTTGGCCTGGGCCAGAGGGTGGAGGGAACACCTGCAGCATTCCCAAGAGGCGCTGTGACCTTCCCTGGGGCTCCCGGTCCCCGAGGTCTGGAGCAAGCATAGGGGGCGAGGGACAAGGACAGGGTAGGGGCCCCACGTCCAGCCGCAGGGAGCCTCGGGAGAAAACGGGCCAGGGCCAGGGCAGGGACGCAGGCGGAAACCCAGCGCAGCCGGTGCCTACGGCCTGCCTCCAGGGTGGAGCTCATGGCTGGAACTGCTCCCCCTCTCCCTCCTGCTACTCGGCCGGGCAGGAGCCTGGGACCGGCGGGGAGGGGTGTGGCATGGGGTGAGGAGGGCTCCGTGCCTCATTCTCCTCCTCCGGGCCCTCAGGAAAACCAGCCCAATATGACCCCTCCTTTCGAGGCCCCATCAAAAACAGGTGAGCTGTGGCACTGCCCCGGGGATGGGGGTCCTGGTTTTCCTTGTATGTGCTGAAACGTTAGTAAGACACTTAATTCTGCCACAGTGGCACACAGCTATAATCTCAGCACTGGGGAGGCTGAAGCAGGAGGATCTTGAGCCCAAACCTCATAGTGAGACCCTATCGCAGGAGAAAAAGTGCCTGGAAAAATCCCTGCCCAGGGACAGTGTTGTGTCGGCAAGAGAATGGGCGGCCTCCTGGGGCCGGGGACGTTCAGTTTCTGGACCTGGTGTGCACTGGCTATGTAGGTGTGCGTTTGGGGAAAACTCCCCCGGCCCAGCACTAGCGGGCTGTGCTTCTGTACGCTCGGTGCTGGGAGCTGAGGCCGGGGCCTCACACTCGCTAAGCTCAGGTTCTCCCATGTTGCTGCACCCGAACTGTGCTTTTCTGTGTTGTGCCTCAGAAGAAAAATACCCACCTGGAAAAATGGGGGGCACATCCTGGCACATGCCCAGCCCTCCTTGTTTGTTTTTAATTTTCAGGCAGGTCTCACTAGGTCACTCAGTTGCCCAGGCCGTTTGAACTTGCGATCCTCCTGCCTGGGCCTCCTGGAGTGCTAGGATTCCAGACCTGTCCCTCGGTCAGGCTCAGAGAGCAAAAAAAAAAACCCTGCTGAGACCCACTCTTGAGCCCCTCCAGACGGTGGCCCCACATTCCCTCCCCGAAGTCTCCCCAGCTCCGGCTCCTGTCCTCCCCCAGGGGCTGCACCGACGTCATCTGCTGCCTCCTCTTCCTGGTCTTCGTTTTGGGGTACCTCGTGGTGGGCATCGTGGGTGAGTTTCCAGCCGCCCGGACCTGGGGCCGTCGGGGAGGGCCCCCCTCCGCGTCCTCCTGTGACTCATCTGTGCCTGCTGTCCCCAGCCTGGGTGTACGGAGACCCCCGGCAGGTCCTCTACCCCAGGAACTCCACCGGGGCCTACTGCGGGGTTGGGGAGAACAAGTGAGTACTGCAGCCCCGAGCGGGCGCCCCCCGTGACCCCCAGTCACCCTGCGCCACCTTCGCCCGGTGGGGCGCCCCCGCCCTCACTGACAGCCGCAGCACCCAGGAGGCGGCTCACGGCGGGCGCGGGGATTGCTCTTTGCATCCCCAGCTGGGCTAAGTTTAGGTTGCTTGGCCTTGGGCAACTTCCTCAGGCTCCCTGAGCTTGGGTCTCCTGCTCGAGGGTGATTCGCGAGTGCCACCGTCCATCCCACAGGCGGAAAATGATCCATAAATAAAATCCCGTAACATTTATATAGCGTTAATTATGTTCCCGGCAGACGGTGTACTTTACACACACAGACTGCAAGGTTCATGAGATCTGGGCGTGGAGGTGCACACCTGTAATCCCCGCGCTCCGGGAGGCTGAGGCAGGTGGGCTGCAAATTCCAGCCCAGCCTAGGCAATTTATCTATTTAGTGAGACCCTGCCTCCAAAACAAACAAACAAACAAACAAAAGTCACCCACCAGGCCTGGTGGTGCACAACTATAATCCCAGCACTTGTGAGGCTGAGGCAGGAGGTTCAAGGCCAGCCTGCACTATACAGTGAGACCCTCTCAAAAAAACAAAAAACAAATACACACACACACACACACACACACACACACAATAACAAGGGTTTGAAACGTAGCTCGGTGTTCAATCCCCAGTAAAAAGTGAAATTAAAAATAAATAAAACCTCCTGGGGTAGGTCCTAGCCCCACACCCCTAGTCCTGGGGATTGAACCCGGGATCTTTGCACTAAGGGAAAGCCCCAGCCTTTGTTTGTTTGTTTTTTCTGTTGTTTGTCTGAGATCTCACTCTGTATTTCAGGTTGGTCTTGAACTTGTGAAAATCCTCCCACTTCGGGCTCTGGAGTGCTGTGTTCACGGGTGTGAATCATCAGCCCTTGTGTGTGTGTGTGTGTGTGTGTGTGTGTGTGGCACTGGGGATCGAACTCAGCCTTGCACCTGCCAGACAGGCGCTTAAGCCACTGAGCCAAACTCCCAGCCCTAGTTTTTTGAGGCAGGGTCGCACTATGTAGCTCAGGCCGGCCTTCTGCTTGCATTGAAGCCCAAGCCGGCCTCGAACCCACAACGCTCCGCCTACCTCAGCCTCCTGAGTGCTGGGATTAAAGGCATGCACCACCGCAGCCAGCCATCAGCCCTTTTTTAAACAGTTTTTATTCTAAGACAGAGGTAGTTGTTAAGTCACGAAGACTGGGCTGGAGCTTTCAATCCTCCTACCTCGGCCTCCCAGAGTGCTGGGGACAGGTGTGCACCACCACGCCCAGTAGGAACTGCTGTCATTTCATGACTGGGACTGCGGTGACAGAGCTGTCCAGGGCCGGGCACCCTCACAAAGCCACCAGGACAGCCTGGGCTCTAAACTGGTGCTTTGAGCCACTCGCTGGCTGCACAGCGGGAGTGGGTCTGGGGGGGTCCCTCAGCTCCCCGACTGAGCTAGGGCCCCCAGGGTCCCCCACATTCCAGGGTGGCTACCCCCAGTCACTCCTTCCTACCCCCAAACCTTGAGCAGGCCCTGAAACCGTGCACTTCTCCCCTCAGGGACAAACCCTACCTCCTGTACTTCAACATCTTCAGCTGCATCCTGGCCACCAACATCCTGGAGGTCGTGGAGAGCGGCCTCCGATGCCCCACACCGCAGGTCAGAGCCAGGCCCTGCCCGCCTCGCCAGCCCGGGCCGCAGGGCTCACCCCCTTAGCACCTTCTGGCCCCCAGGTGTGTGTGGCCTCCTGCCCGGCCGCCCTGTGGACTGTGGAAACAAACCAGCTCTCCATGACGGTTGGCGACGTCTTCTACAGGGAGAACAGGAGCTTTTGTCTGCCAGGTGTGCCCTCCGACACGGTGAGCGCGGCCGTCACGGCACCCTGTCCCCGCCCGCCCGGAGGCCCTGCTGCTGTGGGGGTGGCAGGGAGGCGGGGGAGGTGAGCTCCCATTGGCTCCCTGGCCAGTGCGAGCGGAGCCTGTGGTGGTGCGGGGTGATGGCCACTTCTCCATCCCCTCCTCTGTCTGCTGTGTGTCCCCGCTTCCCCCCGCAGGAGGTGCTGGACAGCCTGCAGCGGGAGCTCTGCCCCAGCTTCCTGCTCCCCTCCACCCCAGGTGAGACGCACGCACGCAGCTCTGGGCAGCGCCTCCCTGCAGTTTTATTTCTTGAGGGGAACCCAGGCCCAGAGAGAGTGAAGTGGTGCAGCCCAGCGGCGGTAAAACGCCAGGTCTCCATCTCTCCCTGCTGCATGACCCTGCAGGCAGAATTCAGCACTTGGAGCTGGGCACGGTGGCGCACGCCTGTGAGCCCAGCGCTCAGGAGGCTGAGGCAGGAGGATCACCATGAGTTTGAAGTCAGTCTGGGCTACACAGCAAGACCCTGTCTCTGAAAAAGACAAAAAATGAAACAATATCAGTGCTTTGTGAGCACCAACTTCAGGCCATGCCCCGGAGGCAGGCGCAGGGAAGCTGGGACCTGCTCCCTGCTTGAGCCTACATTCTAGCGTTCTTGGTGGAACATGAGAGATTGTCACAAAGAAAATGTATGAAAATCCCATGAAATTTACAGGAGAGACTCGATCCCCGGTGCCACAAAAAAAAAAAAAAAAAAATTTACAGGAGAGAATCTGGCTGCGGGCGGGTCACAGCAACCATGTTCCTGTGTACTCCTCTTTCCAGTTGGTTTGGTTTGCTCGGTTTGGTTTGGTAAACAGGGTCTCACTATGTAGCCCAGGCTGGCCTCCAACTCTCAGTGATCCTCCTGCCTCAGCCTCCTGGGTGCTGGGATTACAGGCACCTGCTGCCACGCCTGTCTCTTCTTTCCAATCGTAATTAGAAGTGTATGTGTGTGTGTGTGTGTGTGTGTGTGTGTGTGTTCAACCCCAAGGCCTCACACAAGCTAGTGCTCTACAACTGAGCTACACCCCAGGTCATAATGTTTTATTTATCT
>RJWM01043432.1:0-13528 GCA_004363535.1 Dasyprocta punctata | reverse complement strand
GCTCGCCCAGGGTTGTGGGTGGCAGGCACAGGCTGTACTTACAGGCACCAGAATCTGCTTGCAGCCAGCGGCCAGCACCGTGTCCTGCAGCATGTGGTCCGAGATGCCACTGAAGAGCACATGGCCGCGGGGCAGGCTGGCCACGTGCTGGTTGAAGAGGCGCTTGAGTTCACCCAGTGTGAGCACAAACTGGCTCTGAAAGGTGGCCTCCACAAAGGCCCTCAGTTCCCGGGCCACAGGGGTGCTGGCACACCCTGGGGGTGGGTGCCCATTGAAGCTGTCCCCACCTGCCACCTGCCCAGCAGGCAGCCCATTGGTCAGCCTGTTGTTGAGACCACCACTGGGTGAAGTGTCCATGGGTTCCTCCTCCTCCGCTCCCTGCTCATCCTCATCCTCTCCTTCCTCACTCAGGGGCTCCTCTTTGATGTGCACACGGGGCAGGACTGTGGATGCCTGGAGCTGCTCCTTCCGCCGCTGCAGCTCCCGCTCCAGGAAGCTGTGGTTCTGCTGAGCCTTGGTCTTGGCTGCTTCTATCCGCTGGTCCCCTGACACCAGCCCAGCAGGCCCTGTGAGAGAGACAGCATTACACAGGAGGGCACGGGACCAAGGCAAAGCCCTACAGGCAGAAAACCGGCTGGGGATAGCAGCAAAGGGCCAAGTGCTTTCACCCCCACCTTGCTCAGGGAGAACTTAGCTACCCCAGTAATGAGGGAAGAAATGACTGAAAGGAAATCAAATTCTCACAGTCAAATCACACAGGACTAGGCCATTGCTGAGTCACCGTCAGCAGCTCCTCTCATCCCACCACCCACTGACCCAACAGAACAAGTAAGTCTCAGAACCAGATGCAGCCATGAAGTACACGGACCCCAGGTGCTGAGGCTGTGGGGAAGGGTGGGTACTGGAAGGGGGACTAGAGAGCGGGGTGTGGTAGCGGGTGCCTATAATCCCAGCTTCTTGGGAGGGTGAGGCAGGAGAATCACAAGTCTGAGGCCAGCCTGGGCAACTTAGTGAGATCCTATCCCAAATGAACAAACAAACAGCTATAGCTTAGTGGTAGAGTAGTTGCCTAACATGTGAGGCCTTAGGTTCACTCCTTAATATGGAAGAACGAAAAACAAAAAGGAAAGGAAAGGATCAACAGTGAGAGCCCTATGTCGTCCCTTCTCTAGGCCCAGGCTCTGACCACTCTAGAAAGGTAGCCCTCTGGAGCCCGGGCGTCCAAGTTGGAGGCCTGTCCAGCTCACAGTCCCACATACCTGATTGTCCGTCCAGCTTCTTTGGCATGGTTTCCTTTACAAGATTATACACTTTTTCTAATCTGAAAAGAAGAATAAACCCTTTTAACTCTAAGCCATGTTTTCTACCATCTGCTTCACAACAGAAACAAGCCCGCAAGTCCCAGGTCACTCCAGTCCCTGAAGCGGCACAGGCTTGGAGCCTGACCAAGCCCCTCTCCCCTGCAGACTCCTTGTCCACTCGGAGCACCACAGCCATGGTGGGCTCTAAAGCCCAGCCTCCTCCCTTCATCGGTCCAAGTCCCCTTACTCTTCTTTGGACCCGGGCCGCCTTTCCAAGCCCTTGGCTCTGACACCAACCAGGGGAGCGGCTGCACCAGTTCGGTGCGGGACTTGGGCTCAGCCAGCAATGTCTGCTCGGCGGAGGGAGCGGGGTACACAGGCCGAAATGCGCCTCCTTGGCAGAGCATCTTGCTCACACGGAGCACCCTGCCCTAGAAGCAGGGCGCAAGGGACCACCTGGCACAGAATTCCCCAAGTTCATACTTAGCCTGAATGCCCATCCACAGCAAGTGCTGCCTCTGGACCACATCTGGGTGCTTCTTGATGAATTCCCCGTCGTAAGGCAGTATGAACTCCCAGCCTTTGTTGATCCTCACAAGGGCCATGTGCTCCAGAAAGTCCTTCACGTCCTCAGCACAGAGCTAATGGGGAGCAGTAGGGGCAGGGTGAGGCACAGCCCGCCCCAGTTCCCCTCTAGCAGCAAGCCCAGGGTCTCAGGTCACCAGAAACACCACTTACTTTGGTCACCGCTGCCACCTCTTTCCTTACCACCCAGCGACTCTTTGTGAACTTCCACATCTGAGTGAGAAAAAGCAGCAAGTTCCAGGGCTTCACCTAAGACTGTGATCTTGGAACCCCAGTGAGGGCACAGAGGGTGGCTCTGCACTTGGGCATCAGACAGACCTGGGGTGGGCTCCTGGCCCTGCTCCTCACCATGTGTCTCGGGCAGTCACTTTGACCAAGTCTCTGCTTTCTGCTAGATGCTTTGGTCCTCTCACCTGTGAAAGCCAGATCAACCCACCGCCCCCAGAACACACACTCCCTGGGGCACAGCCTGTGCCCCACACGGTTCCCCACCACATCCCTAGCATGGCCCTGAGGCGTCAGGGAGGTATCGCTGCAGCTGGGGCCCTCAGGCTCTCAGCACTGGCAGCTCCGTCACAGCGGCTGCTAATGTCTGCTGTGCTTGCTAGAAGCTCACGATACCCTGCAGCCCATGCTGCCTCGGCCCCCTCTGCCCCAATTACATCATGGAGGCGCCTGGAGATGAGCGTGATGTCTGAGGTACACACTTAGAGACCCGGGCCACTCTCCAACAGCGTCTGCACAACTAGGAAATTAGGAGCAGGCAGGGGCAGCTGAGGCTGAAGGCGCTCTGATCCCTAGAGCTAATAACACACTGCCCAAAAGAGCCGGTAATATCCAGTCGGGAAGGGAAAACACAGCTACTCCTCAAACACTGACGGGCTCCCTGTGAGAAAGCCTACATGCGAGCATGTTGAAGATCCTGGAGGGCAGCGCCAAGTGGACACATTTCAGCCAACTCAAAGCACAGTGCTGAGGTCCAGGGAGGCAGTGCTGACCCCAGCAGCGTGGGTTCGAGGCTGGAGCATAGTGGGGAAGGTGAAGACCCATTCCTGACCACACTCAGTGCCACGTTGGGCTGTTGTCCCAGCAGTGTCACACTGCCCAAATATTCATGACGGCTGATTTGTGCCAAGACTGATTTACACAAATCGACAATGTAGATAAGATTCTTAAAAAATCACCCAGTTAAATGAACCACGCTGCTGGTGCAGAAGAGAGCCCGAGATCCCAGAGGCAGAGGAGGAAGGCGGGGTCCAGAGCCCAGGAGTGAGGCCGCCTCGCACACCTGCCTCACTGCAATGAGGCCAAGGTCCTCAGAAGCCTGCGCCACCCCCACCCTCCACCTGTGCCCTCCAAGAGCTCAGAGCCCAAGGTACTTACAACAAAGTCTCGGCCCCTGCAGAGCACCTCAGCAGGCACGCCGCTGTGAGGACTGGACGAGTCCTTGGGGTACAGGATGTCACTGCCAAAGCAAGTGGGGGGGGTGGTCGGTCCTTGCCTTGTACTTGGTCCCTGTGCTTCCTTCTTTCCAGGGTCTCAACCAGAAGTCCAGGCCTTGGCCTGAGGCCAGCACAAGCTACACCTTTCCCCACCATGCTCCCAACTCATTGGTCCAACATACTCTTAGCAGATACCTTGTCTATTGTGCCCGGGTCCCCACCCTAGTTTTGGAGGACAAGTTATACTTGCCCTGAGCCTCGCAGCCCTCCTCAGACACCCGGCTCCATAAATACGCATGTGGGAAAGCAGCGGCCTTCACCCCGCTGTGGGAGTTCTTCTTCCTACTTCAACCCCTTCTCAAGCCACCACTCACAAACCAGCAAGGCCCAAGGAAGGGTCAGGGGCTCAGAGACAACCATGAGACTGTAAGGAGGTCAAGACTCTCTGGAAGACTCAGTTCCATGTGTGAGTGTGTGGTACCAAGAGAAAGCAATGCTAGAGCTGATGCAATGCCTTTGACAGCTGCTCACAGGTGGGAGGACGAGCTGAAGTCAGAGCTCACGACCTGGGCCCCAGACAGGAAAAGATCCTGGGACAAAGAATGTAAGCCTTTGGAGAGAACAGGACAGACACTCAACGCCCAGAGGACTTCAGGGTAAACGCCCAGGGTGCATGGGCAGGGCACCAAGGAAAAAGAGCCTCCGCAGCATGGCCCTAACCCTATCTCCAGTCACAGCCCCCATAGCCCAGGAACACTGAGCATCACCCAGCCAGCCTCATGATATCCCTGGCAAGGCTGGGCTCCACAAGGGCTCGAGGCTGGGGATTGGCTGCCACGTACTGAGCCAGCATCCACTAAGTGCTGAGTCCGGCGTGTGGTGTGGATCTGTGCATGCAGTGTACTCAAACTTTTGACAGCACAAAACACGCAACTGAGGATGTTCACTCTGTGAAGGTGTGAGTTTTAATCTCACAGGCACGTAAGGAGAACTATGCCCCACAGCCCTGTGGTGTGGCAGCCTGGCCCTTAGAGCAGGGCTTACAGAAGCACTTGAGGCAGGCAGAACACTCAGGGCCCCTGCCTCCAAGCCCCAGGGATAAACGTAACTCCTAGGGCACATGCAGCCGCAGGCAGCACCCAGGCCTAGGCCTGAAGCCCTAGTTCTAACCCAGTTCTTTGGCTGCTGTGCTGTGAGATGTCTAGGAAGTCTCTGTGCCTCCCTCTCTGGGCTAGGGTCCTCAGGTGTGTGACGGGACAGTCCTTCCTTACGTTCATCATTCACAGCATAAATGCACATACATGCTGCCACTTAACAAGCAACCTGTCATTGCAAAGCCATTCCATAAGGAAAAATTTGGTAATCCAGGACAAAAGCCAGGCATCTGTTTACCAGTGAAAGGGTGCCACCGTGTGGGAGTGACATGAATATACTATACAATTTGCTTAGCCAACCATGAAATGGACTTTTGCAATGAGTTACTTTTTAAAAAATCTGGAGCTAGGCCGGGCGTCGTGGCACATGCCTTTCATCCCAGCACTTGGGAGGCTGAGGTAGGTGGAGCGTTGTGAGTTCGAGGCCGGCCTGGGCTACATGGGAGCAACGCCTGCCTGAGCTACATAGTGCAACCCTGCCTTGAAATAACTAGGGCTAGGAGTTTGGCTCAGTGGCTTAAGCACCTGCTTGGCAGGTGCGAGGCTATGAGTTCGATGCCCGGTACCAACAACAACAAAAAAAATCTGGAGCTGTTCACATTTTGTGAGTTTCTTCACCTTGTACTACAGCACTTAAAAAGTGAATCTTCGTGGTGGTGCACACCTTTAATCCCAGCACTTGGGAGGCTGAAGTGGGAGGAGCGTTGTGAGTTTGAGGCCACTTTGGGCTACAACGTTAGCAAGGCTGGCCTAAACTACATAGTGCGATCCTATATTGAAAAAAAATAGGACCAGGAGTTTGGCTCAGTGGCATAAGCGCCTGCCTGGCAGGTGCCAGGCTGTAAATTCAATCCCCGGTACCGCCAAAAAAAAAAAAAAAAAAAGTGAATCTTACAACATTTAACATTATTATGATGCAAGTACACTGCATTTACCAAGGTCCTGCTGCGCTCAGGCATCACACTGACTAAGGGGTTTTGGAGGACCCAGGACAGACTGTCTCCACTTTCCCAAAACTGACAGTTGGGTTGAGGAGGTAGAATAATGGAAGAACTAGACTAGAAGGGAAATTAAGACACAAATGAAAGACCTATGAACTCAATAGACCATGTAAAAAAGAAACTGGCACTTAGATCAATGAAACTGAAGAAAGCCAAAACAAGAAAGAAAATTATCTCCAAAGGAACAAGAATTTACTGATAGTGGACTTGTTAATAAAAACTGAGGTCAGAATACAATAAAATTACATCAAAGTATGTACCAAACTACAATTCCACACTTCATCAAAACATATTTCAAGAACAAAAACAAGAGCTGGGGGTGGTGGTGCACTCCTTTAATCCCAGCACTCGGGAGGCTGAGGTAGGAGTTCGAGGCCGGCTTGGGCTACAACGGGAGAGCAAGGCCGGCCTGAGCTACATAGTGCGACCCTGCCTCAAAAAACCAGGGCCGGGAGTTTGGCTCAGTGGCTTAAGTGCCTACCCTGGCAGGTGCGAGGTTGTGAGTTTGATCCCTGGTGCTGCAAAAAAAAAAAAAAAAGAACAAAAACAAAGGGGTCCAGGATTTAGCTCAGTGGTGTAGCACCTGCTTGGCAAGCATGAGGTCTTGAGTCTGATTCCTGGTACCCCCACAAACAGTGAAGAACAAAAATGAAGTAAATTGCTGGGCATAGTGGCACACTCCTATAATCCCAGCACTAGGGAGGCTGAAGCAGGAGGATCATCATGAGCTCAAGGCAAGCCTGGGCTACATAGTGAGTTCAAAGCCAACTTGAACTACATGACCCTTGTCTCAAAGTAAAACCTTTCCAGATAAACAAAAACAAGGAAATCTATCACCAGCAGATTTGCATTAAAGGGAATACTGTAGTATTTTTCAGGCAGATGGAAAGTATGCCAAATAGAAACTCAGGTGATACAGGAACAATGAGCAAAATAAAAAGGTAATTATGGGAATAGACCTAAAGATTGCTGAGTGGATAAGATTGTGTCCATAGAGCTTTAAATACAGAGAACTAATCTGTATATTTTACTGTATTTTATTTTATAGTTTTAGTTTTTTTGCAGCGCCAGGGATCAAATTCACAACCTCGCGCCTGCCAGACAGGAGCTTAAGCCACAGAGCCAAACTCCCGGTCCTAGTTTTTTTTGAGGCAGGGTCACACTATGTAGCTCAGGCCGGTCTTGTGCTCGCGTTGTAGCCCAAGCCCAAGCCGGCCTCGAACTCACAATGCTCTGCCTACCTCAGCCTCCCAAGTACTGGGATTAAAGAGGTGCGCCACCACGCCCGGCTTCTAATCTGTATATTTTAATACAAATACTGCAACATATGAGTTGGGAGGAGGATAAACACAGACCATTCTAAGATTTTGAGCTTTCTTTGAAGAGGGTAAAAAGCAGCAATTAATATGAAGGTGTGATAAGTTATGAATGTAAGCAGAAAATGGCAAAAAATGTCAAGAATGAAAAATGAATAAAAAAGAATCAAGGAGAAAAGGTCAAAATAAGAATATAAAAATACACTGTAGGCAGGATAAGTAGAAAGTACTCTAGTAGATTTAAACCCAAAACATCAGGAATGACCCTAAATTTAATGGATCCAATAATATCAGGAGCCTGCAGACAACCTACCTCTTCACCACCCAGTTTCCTTGGACTAACATTGCCACCTTCTGGATGCCACGCAGAACAGCCACGGAATCCACGGAGGGGCCCAGGAGGCTCATCAAGTTGGCAAAAGGCATGACCTTCACTGAGACAGACAGGAGAGGGCTCATTAGACAGAGTGAGGGGCCTGGCCCTAAAAGTCTACAGTGCGTCAAGCTCACACAACCTCCTGAAATGTAGTAACAGTAGCATCAATAACACTAATAACAGCCAGCACTCACTGTCAGCCAGCCGGGTGCCTGCTGTGTGCCCAGGATTGCAGATTTAAGACCAGCCTGGACAACTCAGTAAGACCTTATCTCAAAAAAATAAAAGGGCTGGGGATATACGTGTGAAGGCCCTGGGTTCAACCCTCAGTACTGTGGAAACACTTCATTACGAAAATGACCCAAGTTCACACTCATATGTAAAGGTCTGTAGTAAGCTCTTTAGATGCCTCACCTCGGAATCGTCCTTTATTCCCCAAAAATTATTACAGCTTTTTTTTAATAGACAAATGAATCAGAGCTCAGAAGGTCAACAGCCTGCCCAGGCTCCCACTGCAGAGAAATGACAAGGACAGCTTGGAGCTTCACTGAGGGCGTCCACTGCAATGTCACGGTGCATTCTGTCCAAAGAAGAACAGATCTGCAAAGCAGGTAGCCTCTGGGAAGCAGGGCCCCACTGGCCTAGCCCCTGGGTCCGTGACTGCCCCACAAACTCCATGTGCTGGCAGGGCCAGGATCCCTGAGGCGGGGAGGGAGGCAGGGGGTGGCACCCACCATTTTTCATCAGTATCTTGATCTGGTCGGCCAAGGGCAGCGTGCGCAGCTGAGCCATGGACAGCACGTTGCTGGGGGCCACGGGTTTGTCTCTGTTGAAAACAAAAATGAGGGTTAGAGGCCAGTGGGGTCGGGGCAGGAAGTGCAAGGTAGGGGATGCCCAGCCCCTTACTCACTTCTCCTCCTCTTGGCTGGGTGGCATCAGCATCATGAGGTACTCACTGTGGAGAGGGGGCAGGGGTCAGAGCCACTGTGGTTTTCTTTCCACAGCACCCCTGCCTGGGCACACAGGCTGTAACCAAGGTCCAGCCCCACCCTCGCCTGGCAGGATCAAAGGTGAAAGCCCCTCTTCCCAGGCCACCCTCTTAGTCCTCACTCATGGTTCCCCACACAGAAGTGACCACATCCCCAGGGAGGACTCGCTTGGAGCCCTGGGCCAGCATCTGCCAGACCCACCTGGGTGACTTGATGAGCTCCGTGTTCTCCACTGCACTCGAGCCCTGGCACAACAGATACTGGCGCTCATGCTCTGAGCGGCTGTCCTGTTGAGGGAGGGAAAGGGGCTCAGCCAACCACCCAGTCCCCACCCCTACCATCATCTCCCACTCCACTCACCCCGGTCCTGCTCCAAGGCTAGCCACAGAGCCACAGTCAACCTCTGAGCATGGCACCCAAAGTCCACAACGTGGCCTCAACTACCTACCTTCCTGGCTTCCTGAGCTGCCTAGCCCCAGTACCTGAGACCAGTAGTGACTAAAATAATAGTTAATATTCACTAAGCACCAACTGTGTGCCAAACTCTATTCCAGTGGCTACATACATACTAATACATCTCATGGACAACAACACAATTCTACAAGGTTTTCACTCTTCTCATTTTATTTCATTTATTTATTTTTCTCATTTTATAGATAAGGAAACAGACTCAGATAGGCTAAATAACTGGCTCAAGATGACACAGTAACTACCAGGCGTGGTGGCGCAACCTGTGATCTCAGCACTCTGGAGGCTGAAGAAGGAGGATTATCATGAGTTCAAGGCCAGCTTGCACTATATAGCAAGACTGTCTTAAAAAAACAAAAACAAACAAAAAGATCACATAGCAGGAAATAGCAGCATCTGGAAGTAGGGCTCTAAGACTCTGTCAATACAAATTTCTTTTTTCTCTTTTTTTTTTTTGTGGCACTGGGGATTGAACTCACGACCTCGTGCCTGCCAGACAGGCGCTTAAGCCACTGAGCCAAACTCCTGACCCTAGTTTTTTGAGGCAGGGTCGCACTATGTAGCTCAGGCCGGCCTTGCGCTCACATTGTAGCCCAAGCGGGTCTCGAACTCACAATGCTCCTCCTACCTCAGCCTCCTGATTGCTGCGATTAAAGGTGTGCACCACCACGCCCGGCTTTACAAATGTCTTCTAGGAAGGCTCCACTGAAATCAGGAGAGCACTGAAGAGTCCCAGTCCCAGTGTCTTTGGGAGCTAATATTCAACTGATATAGTTTCAAAGGCTAGGTTCTAAAGTCAAGGCACACAATAAGAATAACATACATAAAACTCCTCCTGGGCAGGTGAGCCATGAACTTCGGAGTATGTGACAGATGGCACACAGGGGCACCAGGGCTCCACACAGTGTGTGAAAAACATGTAACCAAACACAGCCCAACTGAGAGCCCAGCAAGATGCTCATGTTCTGACAGGGCCCAAGCGACCAAAACCCCAATGGGAACACAAGGCTGGCATCAAGGAGGACAGCTGGAAGGGGTACAAACTGTTCACGACAGAAGTGGAAGTGAATTGAAAGTGAGACACAGAAGCCACGCCAAGAACTCCAGGACTTACCCTCAAGCCGTAGTAGTGCAGGTGGACCCACGGCTCCTCCGCATGCTTCTTCTGCAGGAACTCGTAAGACTGCACGCGGCGCTGGCGGGCCTGCTCCGACTCCGGCCGAGAGAACCGCACCTGTGTGGGGACAGGTCACACACTCAGGCCAGTGGCCTTTCCTGGGCTGCCATCCCAGCTCCTGGCAGGACCAGAAAACATGAAATTGGGGTATTTTCACTGCTACTTCCCTCTTCATTTCCTGACTCAGGCCTCTGAAATTCAGCTCCAGCACTGTCCCTCACTGTGAACCTCCAACACAAGCCAGGAGCAGCTTTCTCCTGACTCTGCCGGCCCTGCCTGGATTACAGAATCCTGAAGTATGAAGCAAGCCTTATCGGATAAGGGTCCTGAATCCCCAGAAGGGAAAGGAGCTTTCTAAGATCACCCAGCAATCTGAGCAGCACTGCAAGTTAGGACAGGTTATACCAAGTACTCAGGGATGTGCAACTATGCACAACTTCAGCCATGCCTATGCTCCCCCTGCAGCATTATCTCACCCACACGCGCCTAGATGGAGGACCCTTATAAACCATTAAAGGAAGGTTAATATTCTAATGATCTTTAAAATTCAGGAATAACTTATGGAAACTTCTCATCTGGGTACCACTTAAAGGACAGAATCATATAGGTAATTACCACAGGGTATGAGAGACTGTAAGTCTGCTGGGGCTCCTGGGCTCCAGCTTCCACTTCCCAGCCAATTCCCACCAAGATCCAGGAATCTCTCTTACACAGGACAGGACTACAGCCTTGTTATAACAGTGATAAGCCAGGCTGAACAGGGTTAGGCTACTCCCTTTAGGCGGCCAGCAAGGATGCTCCAGACCTTCCGCACCTGTCACACCCTGGAGCGGTGAGTCCCTTCCACTCAGACCCTCCACCCCTTGCTGTCTCACGTCCCACGCCAGAGCTCACCGTGATCTGCTTCACATCTTCCTCTGCCTCATCCTGCGAAGAGTCCCCAGCTGTAAGAGAAGCAAGAGAGGTCTCCCACTACTTGCAGCCCCTGTGGCTCCCAGCTCAACCCCACCCACAGGGAGGTCTAATGAAGGCATGCTGGGAATCCTCCCACACATGCAGGTAGCTGCACTAAGTCAGCTGTCTCCACAGCAGGCACTTTTATCTGCCAGGCGACATCCTAGCGATGTATGCAGACAGACTATCTCAACTCCAAGCAAGAGTAGGTGCCTCTTGTATCTAGTGGGTAGAAGCCTGGGATGCTGCTGAGGATTCTAAAATCCAACCTTCCTAATACTTTTCCCATGATCAAGCCTGCCAAGATGCAGAGAGACTAAGAGACCAATAGCAGGGACAGGACGAGGCTCTAGACTCACTCACCCTCATTGGCCGCTTCCCTCTCACGGTGTTTGGCATCAGCCTTATCCAGGTAGGAGAAGCTGGGCCGCAGTTGTAGGATGCCATGTAAAGGCGTCAGGTGGAGCTCACCTGGCAGAGGAAGAAGGGCTTGAATCTGCCTCCAGGAATCGAAGCCGACACACACAGCTTGGATCAAGGGAGTCACCAAGTCCCCTGAAGGTCTAGGCCAGTGGTGACGAACCTAAGGCATGTGTGCCACAGCAGGGTATTTGTATCATTGAAAGTTCTAAAAGGTTTGCCATCACTGGTCTAGGCCCACTGCCAAACTATTTCCCACCCTGCTCCGGGCCCCAAGCCTTAGGATCACCAGGTCAGGGCCCACTTCCAACTCTACCTGCCCCTCCTAGACACGGCAGGCGAACACCCAGACCAGGGCATGAGCCTGGACTCTGCTGCCAAAAGTCATTTCCTTCAGGTCCACCTCCAATACTCCCCATTACTCAAAGACCCCTCACCTGGGTTCCAGCTCCTCTCCAAAGTGCCTGCTCCAGAGACACTAGCTAGGTACATACCCAGTTTCCCCTCCTTGCCTTCACCAGAAGACCACAGCCCCAACACATCCTCCTAGATTTCTCCTCCTCCTTCCACCCATCTCTTATCAAAACCCCATCCATCCCATTAAGAAGTCTGTTAGTAGCCGGGTGTGGTGGCGCACGCCTTGAGTCCCAGCACTTGGAAGGCTGAGGCAGGCACAGTGCTATAGGTTTGAGGCCGCCTTGGGCTACAACGTGAGCAAGGCCAGCCTGAACTACATAGCTCAAAAAACGGGGGTGGGAGTTTGACTCAGTGGCTTACATGCCAGCCTGGCAGGCACGAGGTTGTGAGTTCGATCCCCGGTGCCACAGGAAAAAAAAAGGAAGTCTGTTAGTGCCAAAAAGCTAGAGAACGGCCCTGCCAGAGCCCAGTGAAGGGGAGTCTGTGGTCTCTAACCAAGATAATGACTTCCTTACCATCCTAGCTGCAAGGGATATGGCTTTAAAGAATTATGGCCTCAAGACACAGTTCCAAATACAAGGTTATATTTATTTGACACTTTTTTTAACACTATTTTTGATTGTTGTTTCCTTAGTGTTCAAATTAGTTTCATTTACTGCTTTATTGACTCTAAATACCTAAGCACCTTATACTTTTTATCAGCTTACTGAGACATGACTCAATACCATACAATTCACCATTTAAGAGATAATTCGGTGTATTTTAATGTACTCTTGAGTTGTGCAACCAGCACCATGTTTTCATCGTCCCAAAAAGAACTAGCCAATCCCCACATAACTCTCCCCTCAATTCCTGGAAACCATTAACCCACTTTCTGTGTCTGTGGATTTGCTTATTCGACATTTCATGTAAAAGATGGGCATGTGTGGCACTGTGAGTCCGGCTCATAGTGTTCTCAGGCTCATTCATGTGGTAGCACAGGCCACTGCTTCACTCCTTCGCACGGCTAAGGGATGTGGACACACCACATTTTGTCTCTTTGTGCACCAGCTGATGGACCTTTGGGCTGTTCCCACTTGGCGGGGGGTGGGGTGGGGGTAGGTGGGGTGGGGGATCCCATGAATAAAGATCCTATAGACATCTATGTACAACTTTTTAGGTGGACACGTTTTCATCTCTCTGGAGTAGATGCTGCCTAAGAATGGAATCACTGAGTCATAAGCACTTCGTATTTAAATACAAAATTCTGCCACTTGCTCCACACATGCTATCTGTTTCCCAAGAGGAAAATGACCCTGAAGCTTCAGCCCTATTAGACAGAGGCCAGAAGGCCCAAGAGGCGTCCCCTGCTAGTGCCCTGACAACTGTACTTTATTACTTCCACTCTTCCTAGCCCCTGCAGTGAGGTCTAGTGCTCAGGGAAGTCAGAGCTGAACTTGAGGCTTGGCAAGCTCTCCCTGCCCCCCTCCCCCGCCAGGGTGCCCAGCACCACGTACCTTGCCTGTAGAGCGCAGCTGCATAGCGGGATGTGTTACTGGTGGTCTGGGAAGAGCAGAAGGTCTGCTTGTCCATCAGTTTCCTGGAAGCACAAGGAGCACCTCAAGGTCAAGGGGAAGGAGGCCCCCTAACCAGGGCCTGCTCGGCACAGCCCACCCCAGCTCAGACCCAAAAATGTACCAGCCAGGGATCAAGGCCATAAAGCCTGCTTCCATCTCTATCAGGTAGGAGACACAGGGTGAGAAAACCAAGAGATGAGTGATGATGGGAGCACGAGGGACCAACTTTCCTGCAGCCCCATTAGAATCCTGGAAGAAGGAACTAGCTGAAGGGGGTGGTGGGAAAGCAACAGGTCAAGTCCTTCAAAGCAAGGGACACCTAGAGGACTAGTGTCTCTGAAGCCTTCTTAAGGCTCCCACTTGATCACAGCG
>RJWM01043431.1:0-13747 GCA_004363535.1 Dasyprocta punctata | reverse complement strand
TGAGGGCAGTGGCAGTTTCTGAGCCCGGTAGTGTACCTAGGGGCTAAGTAGTCTAAGTGAGTCCAGCGTGGCCTTCCTACTGTCCCACAATGCTCTCTGCCAGGACCACCCGGGAGCCGCCAGCCTGGAGTGAGGACTGACCCTTTCATTTGCCCCCTGTGTGGCATCTAGGAGGCCGGGTTACCTAAGAAAACCTACACAGCTCAGGGGACCCCTGCCCTTCTTAGAACCCTGGACCCTGTCCTGTCTCACTGCCCTCTGTGTCCCAGTCACCCCTGGGACCCCTCGCTAAGCTGCCACACAACACGTGCTTAGAAAGTGGAATGGTTATTCCCGGCTAACTCATGAATGAGACGAACACATCCCTCTCAGTTTCCTCCTGAGTAAAGTGAAACCCAGGCCAGGGGACTGGCCAGCGGGGTTCACCATTGCTGCCAGCAGGGCCATGATTCTGGAGCCCAGGTCTCCTAAATCCAGACTCGTGGTGGGAGGTTTGGAGTGTCAGTGGTTGGGTGAGAATCCCGACACTCCTGAATAACAAAGGTGCCCTGGGATGGGGCTCCCCGCTCTCCAGCCCGCTCTCTCAGCCCCTCTTGACTGGACTCACCCAGCGAGAGGGAGTTGAGGATGATGCCGGAGAAGGTCATGCCCATCAGGAACCGAAAGACGCAGTAGGCACTGAAGGAGTTGAAATATGCCGTGGCGGCCCCCGAAACTACCAGCTGCAAGTATGACCAGACCAGGGGGGCCTTGCGGCCCAGTCTGCAACCAGGAATGGACACAGGTGTTAGGGTTTTGGCAGGTGGTGGACACTTGACTCTTCTGCCCTGGGGGTGGGAATCAAGGTAATCAGGAGACTCTGGGGTGCTGGGTGAATAGCCCACCTTAAAACAACCACAAAGCACTTGGGAGGCAGAGGCAGGAGGATCATTGTGAGTTCGAGATCAGCCTGGGTTACAAAGTAAGTTCTAGGCCAGCCTAAATTGCATAGTGAGACCCTGTCTCAAAAAATAAGGCCGGGGATTTAGCTCAGTGGTGTAAGTGCCTGCCTGGCAGGTGTGAGGTTGTGAGTTAGATCCCTGGTACCAAAACAAAAAACAAAAAACAAACAAACAAACAAACAAACAAAAACAACCACAAGACCCAGGCACTACTGGCTGCATTTGGCCTGGGAATGAGGGGCACAAGTTGGAAGGGAAAGGCGGAGATTCTGCAGGAATCCAGAGGTGGATGTGGCATTTGGGCCGGAAGGAGACTCTCAGACCAGAACACGCAGGCTGTGGGGAGAAGACCCAGGGTCAGCTCTTCTGGCATCAAAGAATGCCAGGCCAGGGTGGCATGGTCATCACCTGTGGCTGTGGCTCTGCTCCACTGCCAATGCCGGGCCCAGGGCCCAAGAATGGTGTGGCTCAGCCAGGAGGACGGCAGGCCAAGAAGGGGACACACAGCGTCCTTCCCCACATGACCATGACACGTTCACGTGTACATTCTTTCTTCCTTCATTAATGCACTCATTCGTCATTGTGACACCAATGTCCATCAGTCACCTCTAAGTGACAGGTCTGAGCCAAGGCTGGTGACATGCAGGACACTCCGGATAAGACACAAGCTCACATGCAGGGAGATCGGGAAGGGTCATGACCCTGTGTGATGCGCCCATGGCACTCTGGGGAGTGGGTCTGGGTCCAGGAGGATCCCCCAACCTAATCGGGCAGGAGGGCAGAGGTGAGGGAGAAGAAGGGGGCAGGAAAGGCGGGGCAAAGGGGGACAGAAAAGACCGTGGAGCTGGACTGCACCTCAATGTCACCAGTGGGGTGGGGTACGGGAGCTCTGGCTCAGTCACACGCTGGCCGCAGTGCAGACATAGGGAGGGCCGGAAAGCTTCTTCCAAAGGAAAATGAAGAAGCTTCCAAAATGAAGATGAAGCCAGTTCACGATGGCTTGTGGCTGAGCCAGCGCTGTATAGAAATGGGAGGGCAGGGCATGTAGCTCAGGGTCATGGTGCTTGCCTGGCAAGTGTGAGGTCCTGAGTTCGAGTCCCTAGTTCCAAAAAAATGGTGCTCGAGAGCAGGCAAATTTTCCACTTGAAAGGTTGGGCCAGGGAATAGCTCAGTGGCACAACACCTGCCTGGTAAGCACAAGGTTGTGAGTTCAATTCCCAATACAAAAAAAAAAAAAAAAAAAAAAAAAAAACCAAGAAAAGACAAAGAAACGGAGGCAAGTATATATGCTCATTTGATCAACTCTGTGTAGGACAATAAATATTTTTGGTAAGACTAGCTAGGAGAGAAGATTTTTAATGTTCTCACCACCAATGATAAATGTTTAAGGTGATAGCTATACTCATGTACTGAAGCATTACATTGGGTCCTATAAATATGTATAATTATTAGGTGTCAATCAAAACTAAAATAAAACTTTAAAAGTAAGGTGGGAGTGTTGGCACATGCCTATAATTCCAGCACTCCGGGAGCTGAGATGGAGGAATTTTGAGTCTGAGGCAATTTAGGCAACTTAATGATTTAGTGATAGCCTGTCAAAATAAATAAATAATAAATAAAAAGAGGTGGTGGTAGAGAGGAAGCTTAGTGCAAAGGCCCTGGGTTCAATCCCTAGCATTGGCAAAAGAAAGATAGGGAAGGGCCGGGAGTTTGGCTCAGTGGCTTAAGCGTCTGTCTGACAGGCACAAGGTTGTGAGTTTGATCCCTGGTGCCGCAAAAAAAAAAAAAAAAAAAAAAAAAAAAAAAAGAAAGAAAGATAGGGAGAAAGGGAGAGAGAGAAGAGAAAAGAAAAAAAATATCTCTGGGTAGAGACAAGAACACTGGGGTGCCTCTGGAAATGCTTCCGACTGGTGTGGAGGGATGGGTGGGAAAGGGAAGTTTTGTTCCTGAACACTTTTTGTACCTTTCAGAATTTTGCAATGGACATGTGTATGATCCATCACAAAATATTCCAATAGATTTTATAAAGAGAAATGAATGCAGAGGCCTTGCTGGGCGGCTGGACGACCCCCACCCCACCCCACTCTCACCTGTCTGCTAGGCTCCCAAACACAGCGGCCCCCAGCAGCACCCCAGCCATGTAGATGGACTGAGCCAGGTCTCGGAGAGCGCGGGCCTCACACACCAGGTCCCACTGCAGAGGCAGAGAGGGCGCTCAGCCTCAGCCTCAGGCTGCAGCCCCCCAACGACACCCAGCCCTCTCTGACCTCCATCACAATGGTGGAGGGGAAAACGCTCTGGTCATAGACCCAGCCGTCTTTGCAGGGCTCCGTGGCCGCCCCCTGGGCAGAGGTGTTGGGGCTCAGAAGGGCCCACTGAGGCTCTGTGAAGCGCTGGCAGGGCTCAGGGACTCCATGCTGGTCCAGGGGCACAGTAGCCCTCAGCCAGGCCCCTGAGTCGTTGGTGGCGGTGTGGTTGGCGGGCCGCTGGCAGTGGTGAAGGGGCACGGCGGCCGTGAAGTTCTGCAGGAAGTTGTGGCAGGCCAGCAGGCCACAGGGCAGCAGCAGCAGGGCGGTGTAGATGAGTTGGAAGCGGCCCACGCCACCCAGGGCATCCAGCAGGTCTGTGAAGGCCATGGCCACAGCCCCGAGCTGAGGCCCAGCCGGCTGGATCTTATTTAAGACTGCGGGCATGGCCCTGGGAGGTAGAGGATCAGGCCAGGGGTTGCGACCACAGATGCCGAGTCCTTGGCTCAGAGGGGTTGGGTTACATCACAGGAGGCCCCGAGTGCCGGGCTCCCTCCCCCAGGCCCTCCCTCCCCATCTCTCCACCTCTCTACTCCTGAGTTAGAAAAGCACAGAGTCCCAGAGCCCACCCCGCAGCTCACACCCAGATTCACAGGCCCTCGCTGCAGGACCCTGGCAGTGACCGTAGCACCGCCACCTCCCCTCTCCCCTGGAGGCCACCTAGAGCCTCTCTCGGGAGCCTCGTTCTGGCCTCGGCACAGGGGATACACACTGTCACCAGGCTCCCATCTGCAGCTGGAGTCCTAAGGGCTCAGAGGTCAGAATAACAAATAAGGGGGCGTCTGTGATCACGGTGGCTCATTCTCCTCTCATGCTGGGAGACTCAAACTTGGCTGCCCAGGTGACACTTGGGAAAAATCCTTCAACAGTGTCTAAAGAGGGCAGCCTCAGACTAGGGTCTCCGATGGTGAAGCCCTAGGTGTTCCCAACCCGCGCCCCCAACCGAGGAACACCTGAGGGAGCGCAGAGGCTGCGGCAAACACCGCCCGCCTCCCCCACCCGCTCACAAGCCAGCCCTGGCCAGGGGCTCCTGCTGGGCAGGCAACGCGGGCACAATGCGAGCTCAGGACGCCTGAGACTGGAGTCAGGCGGTCTGCAGCTCCGCCAGAGGGGCCTCTACTCCCATCCCTCCCGCTACTTCCGGCCTTTCTGGTGGGCAGCCCCGTTTCCTCCGCCTTGACCCCAGCCCACTCTTATCTCTGTAAGAGCCCCGGAGCTCCCAGAGGGGCTGAGCAGCTTATGTAAGCGGCAGGTGTCGAGGTCACAGGGACAGCCACCACCCCCACCCCAGGGCCTGAAGGAGGCTCTGTGCTCTGGGAACCTCTGGGGGACCAGGTGTATGCTAAGTAGGGGTTTGGGTTTCAGCCTGAGCCTTCCCCTGGCAGATGTGTGAAAGGAAGGCAGAGGTCGGGCTGCCAGGCCTCAGGATGTGCAAGACCAGCCAGGCCACAAGGCCCTCAGCTGTGCGGCCCTGTCCCTACGCCCAATCCTCCCGGCTTCCCAAGCCACGGTCCCCAGGGCCCCAGCAGGGGGGGATCTGAGGCCACGAGCTGCACCCCACGTGAAGCGACAACAGCAGGTCTGGGAGAATCACACTCCAGAGACAAATGTGGGGCCTTTTCCTTTATTATCTGGGGTTCCTCGGCAAGGAAACACAGGATCTCCCGGCCCCACGCCCTGTGCCTCTGGTACCCCACAACCAGTTCCTGAAGAGTCCCCTTTAAAGTCACCAATATAAAAAAGGAGAGGAGTGAGGAAGGCCCAACCACCCCCGGCTGGGGCAGCTGCTGGCAGGCAGGCAGGGCTACAGCGGGGTGGGCTGCAGGGCAAGGAGGGGGCTTTGGCTTCTGCCCAAGAAGGCACAGGCGATCCCGGCCCCGGGGGGCTTCCAGGCCGGGAGTGGGGGCGGCACTCACAGGCCTGGATGACAGACTGTGCACCCTGATTGCAGGTTGTGCGGCTAGTGGTTATAACGTCTGCAGGCGAGGCCAGGTGGGGGCGTGGCCTCTGGAGTGAGGGGAGGGGTCACATGAGGATGCTGGCACGGGGGTGCTGCACCCCACCTTGAGGGAAGAATCAGGGCAGAGCTGCCTTTCTGGCTTGGTGATCGGGGACGGGGCAGGGGAGTCCATCCTGAGCCCACGGCCGGGGATGGGAAAGGCCACATAGCTTCGCCCAGAGCAGGTGAACAGTGGTGGCTGGGAGAAGGGACAGGAGCACGAGGGTGCCTTCCTGCGCCAAGGAAGGCACTTGCAGCTGGCGTGGCCTGGCGTGGCCTGGCAGCAAGACGAGGAAAGGAGAGGAGCAGCAGCGGGCACCGAGGCCCCGCCTCATGCGAACATGGTCAGCTGTAACCACTGCGGGGAGACAGAGCAGTGGGTGGGGGACGGCAGACTCCGCTGCCTCAGTGTCCCCTTCACCTGGACCCTGAGCCCAGGGTCCACCCCAGGCTCAGAAGCTGCCACCTCTTCAGCCTCTTTGCGGGACCCTCGCAGGGGCAGCTGCTCTCTTCCCCGCTCTACTCCCACGAGACCGAGCTCAGGAGAGGGGGGGCAGGTAAGAAAACCCCGGCCCCAAACCCCCCCAGCCTGTAATGGAGTCCCACCTTAAACAGGTCGAAGGTGACCACTCCATCCAGATCCGTATCCAGAGTTTTGAAAAACCCTGAATGTTGGAAAGAAAGTGGCATGGGACCGGGAACTCACCTGGACACTCGCGTGGCTCCCCCACCTTCCCACTGCCCCCCCGAGCACCTCTTAAACTGAGAGGAGGCTCTGAGAGGACTTCCTCCACCCCAGGAGGCCAAGCGCAGAGCCCGCTGAGCCCACCGTTCTGCAGTGCCGTTGTCCCTCTGTCACTCCCACCAGCTCCCAGGGCAGCTGGGACCGAGGGACAGCACAGCCAGTCGGGGACACTCACGGAACATGGTTTCCAGCCGCACCAGGCAGCACACGAAGTTGTCGAAGTCGACGGCCAGGTCAGGTTCGGAGTACCGGGTGATAATGAGCTCGTACAGCTTCTTATTGAGCTTGTAGCCTAGGCGGAGGGGGCGAGTGAGGGGAGAGCGGAGAGGGAAGGACAGGCCAAGCAGGGCGCAAGGGATGCCTCCTGGGCAGGGCAGGAACGGCAAGGGGCCGGGCAAATCCCAGAGGAAGCACCAGCCCAAGTCCAGCCGGGGCTAAGAGCCAGCGCCCAGGGCCTGGGGGCCTGGTTGGGTCTGCACCCCACGCCCTGGCCTTGTGCTGGAATGGGCAGCACAGCGGAGGCCAGCACCTCTCTTACCAGCAGCTGGACCCCCAGCCTTGTTCCTCCCCGGCTGTGTGGCCTGGGGTGAGCTGTTCTCCCTCTCAGAGCCTCATGGCTTTTGCATGCACAGGGGACCTTGGAGGACTGTCCTCATCGGGTGACAGTGAGGAGGGAAGATGCTGACCCAGCACTTGGCTCAGTGACTCAGGAGAGGCCAGCAAGGGCCCTCACATCGCCACCCTCGAGGGACAAGGGCTGTGGGCGGCCACTGCCATGGGGCACTCAAGGGGGCAGCCAGGGGACAGGAGCAATGGTGCCACCTGTCCGGGACCCCGCAGGTGCCGTCGGCTCTCGGGTCTCACCTGCAGACTCGATGGCCATCCGCATCTCGTAGGCACTCATGCTGCCTGACTTGTCCAGGTCAAACTTCCGGAAGATGGCCTGGGGCGGGGCAGGGGCGAAGCCAGGCTGAGCCCGAAGCTCTCCCGCCCCGCCCACCCCACAGCTGCCGAGGGTGGGTCAGGCAGAGGCAGCGTCCAGGCAGACACCTGGCCCAGCCCTGCGGTGACCCAGGCCACCCTGAGGCCACACCGCCCGTCCGGGACCACGCACCAGGTAATTCCGGATGCGGTTCCACAGGATGTTGAACTCCACCAGGCCCAGCTTCCCGTTGCCGTCACGCTGAGCAGCCGTTAAGAAGGAAACTCAGCACCTCAGACCAGGCCAGTGGGAGGGGACGGTGGGGAAGAGGGCCACCGGCCACAGGGAAAGCGGGCCAGCCGCCAGGGGCGAGGGCGTGTCGTGTGCCACACGCAGCCGCCCAAACCGGGACAGCTGTGGTCTCTGAACTGGGTGCAGTGGGGAGGATCGGGGAGGGTGCAGAAAACAGCACCAAGCCTCAGAGGCAGTTGGAGATGCCTCAGTTTCCCCCTCCCGATCAACTGGAAGATGCCCAAGAAGTTTGCACACAGAGCACGTGTGCAGCCTCGTGTCGCCAGCTTGGTCCCCTTCTTGGCCTTGTTCTGGGGACGGTTTACCCAGCAGTGCCCTTCAGACCCACGGCCCCCGAGCCTCGGCATCAGGAGACACAGCAGGCGGAAGGATACGTCCATGAGGTTCACCATGCTGCGGCACGACTCCCGGCTGAAGCCCTTGGTCCGCAGGTCTTTGTCTACAAAACACCAGGTCCAGCAGGTGACCCCGTGAGCGCCCCATGCCTGCTTCAATCTGTGAGACTGGGCAGTGGGTCACGGTCCTGCTCGTGGGCCCAGAGTCTCGAAGGGCAAGGGAGGCTGGCTCATGGTCAGAAAAGAGTGTGAAGTAATTTAGTGGGCGAGCTGCTGTCCCGGTAGCCACGCTGGCACCCAGTGACTGGCGCAGGGTAAAATGAAGCCAGTGCCTAACGGGAGTATAGGAAATCGGACAGAAAGATGGACAAGCAGGGCTTTGCTGCAGAGAGTCCCCATGGACCGGGGACATGGACAGAACAGACGCTGGAGGCAGCAAAGCATGCACAACTTGGGCAGTCTGGTCCCCACATGCAGCCAGAGCCCAGGGTGGGGAAGGTTGGGGGTGACCCCAATTGCGCCCTGCTTCTTAGGCCCGGCCTGGTGGATGCGTCTTTTGGAGCTGGGCAGCCGTTCCCTTGGCACTAAGGTGCTGGTGGCCAGCTCCACCATGAGCCTGCAGACCATCCTGCTCCCACCAGGACCCAGAGCTCAGGCAGGAACGGGCACGGCAGGATCGGGAAGAGTCTGGGATGGAAATGGTGCCAAGCTGGGCTCTGAAAGGCAGTGGTGCACAGGCTGAGCAGCGGGGTTTGGCTCCAGAAGCCTGGGTTCCCAGAGTGTGCAGAAGTGGGCCAGTTTGGCGTGTGCAGGGCAGCCGGCCGCTCGGGGACCCTCACGTTTGCTGATGATCCTGTTCAGGATGGTCTGCAGCTCCCTGACACTGATCTCCATGTCCTGGGGAAAGGGTAAGGATGGCACCAGCCCTGGGACGGGCCACACCCCCAAGCCCCCCAGGCCCCAGCCTACCTCCCCAGCCAGCTGCCTGAAGAGGGCCTTGAAGTTCTCATCGATCTCCTCTTCTGAGAGTACTTGCTGGGTGGAGAAGGCAGGGAAGAGGTGAGGGGGGCCCCAAGCAGAGGCACCTGTGGGCCACATGTCACTTCCCCGAGCCTCACTCTGGTGACCTGTCAGGAGCCCCTGCCCAGGACTCCTGGGTGCAGTTTAGCGCAGTGTGAAAGGTGAAAGTTCGGATCCCTGCCACACACTCTTGGCAGGTTCCCCACCCACTCTAAGCCCAAGTTTCCTCTTCAGAAGGGACTCGGGACAGGACCCACAAAGGGTTGTCATGAACAGGAAATGAGATACGCAGACAGGCACAGATGAGCGATCAGGGACCATGTCCTTATTATCACAGGGCCTGTGCAAACCGCAGGTACTTGGCAGTGATGGCATCTAGCAGGAGCTCAGCCCTGCCAGCCAAAGCCTGGGTTTCGGGACACCCAGGGGTGAGGGACACAGGGAAGCGACGGCAGCCCGGGGAGTGGGGCACGCACCTCGTCTGGGAGGTTGGCCTGGACCTGGTCATCCAGCTCCCTGCAGAGTGGGGAGACACAGGGGCTGGTTAGGGGGACAGGGGCCCACAGGGGGAAGGGGGGAGGGCATAGGAGGTGGTCTGTGGCTCACTGGGTCCCAGCACTCTTCTCCGAGAAGAATCGAAGCACGAAGTCGCCCTCCTTGTTGGGCTCGAAGGTGGACGGCACCACCACGTACTCCCCGGGCGGCAGGCGGAAGCGCGTGCTGACCTCCCGCAGATTGATGAACTGCTCCGAGCGTGCCCGGGATTGGTTGGCCAGGAAGAAGTCACGCTTCAAGTGCACAGCCGGCTGGCCCTTCAGCTGGGGGTGAGGAGGAGGGGGCAGGGCTGCAGACGCCCCCTCGACCCACCCTTGGGATCGACCCCCTCCCCAGTTCCAGCTTCCAAGCCCTGGCTGCCCACGTGACCCTGACAAGTCGTTTGCCTCAGTTTCCTCATCTGCCTCCCTCACCACAGAGGACGGAGGCACTGAGCATGAATTAGCCTCTTTTTAACACTTTTATTTTCTCTTTTTGTGACAAGGTCACCATGCAGTTCAGGCCGGCCCTGGGTTCACTTTGTAGCCCAGGCTGGCCTCGAACTCATAGCAATTCTCCTGCCTCAGCCTCCTGAGTGCTGGGATTAAAGGCATGGGCCACCATGCCCAGCTTTCTTTGGAACACTTTGACACCACATAAATGACATTCTGTTAACACTGGCACCTTCCCCATGTCAGACACCACAGGGCACTTGACAGGTGACAGCTGCCTGAATGCTCACAAGGCCCAGAAGGCAGTGCTATTAAACCCATTTTACAGACACAAACACCTAGCCTCAGAGCCTAAGCAACTTATTCAAGGGTGTTGGCTATTGGTCCAGCCAACAGCGCTCCTAACTACTGCCAGGCGGACCCTGGGCTGAACTTACTAAGTGGAAACGGCAAGAGAAGGAGAGTCGTGTATGCACACGTCTGGGCTGGGCTTTGTGGACCAGGCTTCAAAGCCAGCCCTCCCTGCTACCTGCTCAGGAGGTCAGGAGAGCAGTGAGCGCTTTGCCCACTCGACAGTCTTGGGAAAAGGACTTTCCAGGTAGTAACACAAGGTGATGTCTCAGCACTTTACAGAGGGCTGTGTGCGCTACTGTGCTGCCCCGCAGGCCGGGAATCCGAGTGAGCTGGAGCCACACCTACCTCCCGAGGGAGCTGCAAAACAGAAAGGAAGGGAGAGCTGTGTGGCCGGGGGCAGACAGGCTGAGTTCTCAGCCTGCAGGTGGGGAGGAGGAGACGGGGGCAGGGTCCTAGGCCTGGGGCCAGATGGGGAGAGTGTCTGCGTCTAGAACCACCTGGGCCTCTTCTAATGGCTGCCAGGGTGGCCAAGCCCAGGCAGAGGTCTGGGATGGGCGGAGGCTGCGGTCAGCCTACACCCCAGACGCTGGGGAGATCCAGCGATTTCTGTCCCCGGCTTGAGCAGAGCTGGGGAGGCCGGACCGGTGCACGGCAGGCGTCAGAGAGCCAATCCCTGTTGCCGCCCTCCTCTGCCAGCCTCGGCTCACACCCTGCTGAGGCAGGGGGCTCTCTGACGCCCCAGGGCTCCCGGGTGCCCACTTTTTCTGAAGCTGAGCCAAAGTCTGGCCCCAGAAGCTGTCGCCGGCCAGGTATTAATCACGCCAGCTCCCTCTCCCCAGAGCAGCATCCTGCCCTCTACAGGGGAAGGTGAATTTTAGGTGCCTGTGCACTGAGCCCCCCACCCCCACCCCGGCGTGCCAGAGCCACGGCGGCCTCGGGCGCCCCCTGGCGGGGTGCGCTGCAGCACGCGGAAGGGTGGCGGCGGCCCGGGCTCACCTCGTACACCGCGAAGCCGATGGTCTCCATGTCGCGGCCAAAGCGGCGCTCGCGGCGGCGGTGCTTCTGCATGAGGGCGAGCACGAAGCTGCAGCCAGACTCCCGGCTCCCGTAGTCATCTTCGTCGTCCACTTCCTCCAACTGGATCTTGAACTGAGGGTTTACCCAGAAGGTGGCTGTGGGAGGAGAGGAAGCCACGATCAGGGGCCCGCGGGCCACAGGGGTTGCCTTATGCCCAGCCTCACCCCCGTACCCCACCCCGTACCTCAGTCATTCATTCAACAAACGCCACTAAGTGCACATTGTGTGCCAGGTGACAGGCACAGGGGGTGGGTCTGAGCACATGGGGTCATTTACACGTTTGCAGAATAATTGCAAAGAAAAGCAAGCAGGGCTTGGCCCAGGAAGGGGGCGCAGCAGCTGAGACCCGGAGAACCCGGACTCAGGGAGTCGGCAAGGAGAGCAGGAGCGGGGTGCGCGTTAAGCTGAGTAGCCTGCGTTACAGAGGAAAAAGACTCCGTGGATGTGCTTGCAGCAGGGAGCGATGTGGCTACACAGTATTCTAAAAGGTGGCTCCAGCCGCTCTGTGCACAGTGATCGGAAAAAGGCAAGAGAGACGCCAGGTGTGCGGGTGCAGGACCATGATCCCAGCACCCCGAGAGGCGGAGCCAGGAGGGTCGAGAGCCTGCCTGGGCAACTTAGCAAGATCGTCTCAAAATATCAAAATTAAAAGTAAAAGTAAGGGGGCAGGGGTATAACTCAGTGCAAGGACACTGGGTTCAACCACCAGGACAGATGGGGAGCTGAGGGAAGGCGGGGGGAGGCCAAAGTGTGTGTGTGTGTGTGTGTGTGTGTGTGTGTGTGAGAGAGAGAGAGAGAGAAAGAAGAGAGAGAGAGATCTAACAGGAGCTCACAGAGAACTAACAAAGGGTGATAGGGACTTGCATTGCAGGAAGTTTGATAGTTTTGCTGCCTAAATGACACTTCTACTAAAATAATCAAGTGCTGGACAGAATACATAAAACTTCTCTTTACATATTTATTTACTTATTTATCTTTTGGAAACAGGGTCACACTGCCATTCAGGCCGGCCTTGAATTCACTTTGTAGCCCAGGCTGGCCTTGAACTCACAGCAATCCTCTTGCCTCAGCTTCCCAAGAGCTGGGATTACAGCTTTGTGCCACCATGTCTGACCTATAACACTGCTTTTTAAAGGCACTAATGTGGGCATGGTGGCACACTCGTGTAATCCCAGTACTCAGGAAGCTGAGGCAGGAGGATCGCTGAGTTCAAGGATAGCCTGGGGTACATAGCAAGACCCTGTCTTAAAATAACATGATAAAATAAAATAAAGGTACTAAAATTCATAGGCCCCTTCCCTCCCAAATTTACAACAATCAGAAACATAGACCATAAGAGGCATCAGCGAAGATGTGGAGAAATCAGGGCTTTACACACTTGCTGATGGAATGAAAAATGGCTGGACACAGCTACCATCTGAGCCATAATCACGCTTGTTTGTGAAGGCCACAGAGGGTGAATGTGCCCACAGGAAGCTTGCACAAGGCCATCCAGAGCAGTGTTACTATGCTGACTGACAGAAGAGACAAGCACTTATCCATCAACCGATAAGTGAAATACAAAAGCTGTGCCCCAAAAATGGAATATTACCTGACAATCAAAAGGAACCTAGCCTGGCACAGAGAGAGTGAGGCGAGGATCAAAAGTTTGAGCCCAGCCTGGACAGCTGAGTGGCTTAGTGAGAACTTGTCTCAGTATAAAGAATGAGATTGGGGCCGTGGATTTAGCTCAGTGGTATAAGCACCTGCCTGGCAAACACAAGGTGGTGAGTTCAATCCCCGTTACCAAAAAAAAAAAAAAAAAAAGAGGCTGGCAGTGTAGCTCAGTGCAAAGGCCCCAAGTTCAACCCCCAGTACCACAAATAAATACATGAACCGAGCATGCATACCAACTGCCACATGGACGAACCTTGAACACATGCTAGTTGAAAAAAGCCAGTCACAAAGGACTACACAGTATATAATTCCATTTCTACAAAATATCCTGAACGGGCCAATTCGGAGAGACAGGATGGATATCAGAGGTCCCGGGGGTGTCGGGGAGTGACAATCGGCAGGGGAGAGGATAACGAAATATCCTGTCATTGACGCGATCATGGTGTGCGGTTCTGTGAATATACTCAACTGCCACTGAATTGCATGCTTTAAATAGGTAAACTGATGTGAGGTGAGTAACACAATGGACTCGGTCAACCCCTGGAGCCTGGGACGCTGAGCACAGGCCAGAGGATGAAGCCCGGGCTCGACCTGAGGCGGAGCACCCGACAGCAGATTCCAGCAGGTAACCTGCAAGCCCTTGAGAACCTCCAGCAGGGAAGTGGGAAAGAAAAATAAGTCTGCAGGGAGGAGGAAAAAACACCCCCCAGCCACCTTGCCGGTACCCTTGCTGATTTAATTCCTGCTGCCTATGAAGCCAAGGAAACCTTAGGAACAAATTTAGTCTCTAAAAGGGCCCTGGGGTGGCAGTGTCCCAGGTGACTGCCAGAAACATTCTGGAAGAACTTAAATTTGCTGAGGACTCAGAGGACTCCCACACACCAACCTCTAGGCCACAAGAGACAGAGATCACACAAGAAGACAGGGTGTGATGACAGGGCACTGGCAGCCACAGTGGGCAAAAAGCAACCCACTGCTGGGCATGTCATCCCAGCACTTGGGAGGCTGAAGCAGGAGGATCACCTTGAGGTTGAGGCTAACTTGGACTACTCAGTGAGTTCAAGGCCAGCCTGAACTATGTAATTTAATTTTTT
>RJWM01043430.1:0-13923 GCA_004363535.1 Dasyprocta punctata | reverse complement strand
AAATTTATAGCACTAAACTCTCATATCAGAAAAATGGAAAGAACACACATAAACAACCTAATGCTGCACCTCAGACTTCTAGAAAAAGAAGAGCAAGTCAAGTCCAAAGCCCAAAGAAGGGAGGAAATTATTAAGATTAGAGCAGAAATTAATGCAATTGAAACTAAGAAAACAATACAAAGAATTAATGAATCGAAGAGTTGGCTCTTTGAAAGAGTAAACAAAATTGATAAACCCCTAGCCAGCCTTATCAAGAAGAGGAAAGAAAAAACTCAGATCCATGCAATAAGAAATGAAAAGGGTGAAATCACTACAGATCTGGTGGAAATACAGAAGATCATCAACACCTACTTCGAAAACCTTTACTCACATAGATTCAATAACACAGAAACAATGGAAAGATTCCTAGAAACCTATGAATTACCAAAGCTGAATCAAGAAGATGTAAAGGTGCTGAATAACCCAATATCAGCTTATGAAATTGAAAATGTAATTAAGACCTACCAACAAAGAAAAGCCCGGGCCCTGATGGATTCACTGCTGAATTCTACAAGAAATTTAGGGAAGACTTAATGCCAACACTCCTCAAACACTTCAATGAAATTGAAAGGGAAGTAAGTCTCCCTAACTCTTTCCCAGAAACAAGTATTACCCTAATACCAAAACCAGAGAAAGACCCAACCAAAAAAGAAAACTACAGACCAATCTCCCTAATGAGCATAGATGCAAAAATCCTCAATAAAATACTGGCAAATGGAATACAGCAAGTTATCAGAAAGATTATACACCATGATCAAGTGGGATTCATCTCAGGAATGCAGGGATGGTTCAACATATACAAATCAATAAATGTAATACACCATGTAAACAGGGCCAAGGATAAGAACCACATGATCATCTCAATAGATGCAGAAAAAGCTTTTGACAAAATCCAACACTCATTCATGATAAAAACCCTACAGAAAATCGGAATAGATGATTTCTACCTCAACCTGATAAAAGCTATATATCATAAACCAACAGCCAACATGTTACTGAATGGAGAAAAACTGAAAACTTTCAACCTAAAATCAGGAACAAGGCAAGGATGTCCATTATCACCACTCCTATTCAATATAGTCCTGGCAATATTAGCCATAGCAATTAGACAAGAGAAAGAAAGAAAGGGAATAAGGATAGGAAAGGAAGAAGTGAAATTATCATTATTTGCAGATGATATGATACTCTACATAGAAGACCCCCGAAAATCCATTAGAAAACTTCTAGAAGTAATAACCAAATTCAGTAATGTAGCTGGATACAAAGTGAACAGTCAAAAATCAATAGCATTCCTGTACACAAACAACAGAGTCCCTGACAGAGAAATAAGGGAAACCACACCCTTCTCTATATCATCCAAAAAAATGAAATACTTAGGAATCAATCTAACAAAGGATGTAAAAGATCTATACAATGAAAATTACATTACTCTAAATAAGGAAATTGAAGAAGATTTCAGAAAATGGAATGATATTCCCTACTCATGGATAGGAAGAACAAACATTGTGAAAATGGCCATTCTCCCAAAATTATTATACAGATTCAATGCAATCCCAGTCAAAATACCACCTGCCTACCTGACAGAGCTAGAGAAAACATTCCTGAAATTCATCTGGAACCAGAAAAGACCTAGAATAGCAAAGGCAATTCTGGGCAACAAAGGGAAGGCAGGAGGCATCACAATCTCCAACTTGAAACTATACTACAAAGCTACTGTGATAAAATCAGCATGGTACTGAAATCAAAACAGACCTGAAGATAAATGGACTCGATTAGAGGATACAGCCACAACTACAAACGCACTCAGCCACCTCCTCTTTTACAAAGGGGCCAAACAGGTACATTGGAAGACAGACAGCCTCTTTAACAAATGGTGCTGGAAAAACTGGCTTTCTATATGCCATAAACTAAAACTAGATCTATGCTTATCATCATACACTAAAATAAAGTGAAAATGGATCAAAGATCTGAATATAAAAACAGAGACACTCAACTTACTAGAAGACAGAGTAGGTAAAAATCTCGATGACATAGGAGTAGGCAGAGAGTTCATGAACAAAAATCAGATTGCATGGGAAACACTTCCCTGAATCAACACCTGGGATCTCATCTTACTAAAAAGTTTTTGCATGTCGAAGGAAATCTCCAACAGAGTGAAAAGAAAACCCACGAACTGGGAAAATATCTTAGCCAATTGTCCATCAGAGAAAGGACTTCTATCTAAAACATATAAAGAATTAAAAGAAACCAGGCCCCTAAAATTCAAGGACCCAATCCAAAAATGGGAATCTGAGATGAATACACACTTCTCAGAGAAAGAAATATGAATGGCAAATAAATATATGAAAAAATGTTCAACATCAATGGTCATTCAGGAAATGCAAATGGAAACAACTCTGAGATGCCATCTCACTCCAGAAAGAATGGCCAAGATTAAAAAATCAAGCAACAACAAATGCTGGAGGGGCTGTGGGGAAAAAGGAACTCTTCTCCACTGTTGGTGGGAGTGTAGACTGGTGCAGCCACTGTGGAAGTCAGTGTGGAGATTCCTCAAGAAGCTAGGATTAGCGATCCCCTTCAACCCAGCTATCCCACTTCTGGGCATTTTCCCAGAAGAATTGAAAACATCATACCACAGTGATATCTGTGCACCCATGTTTATAGCAACCCAATTTGTAATAGCCAGATCTTGGAAATAACCCAAGTGCCCATCAATCAAAGAATGGATAAAAAAGATGTAGTATTTTTATACAATGGACTACTACTCAGCTATTAAGAAAGATTGCATTGAGACTTTTGTAAGTAAATGGTCACGACTTGAGACCATACTCAAAGTGAGATAAATCAAACCCACATGTGGAAATATCGTATTGTCTCCCTAGTGTAAGAAATGGAAAAAGTATATATGATCCAAAATCTACAATAAATACTATGTAAGGGTAAAAAACTGCTTGAAGTGCCAAAGTAATTGGGAAGGGAAAAGAGGGAAAGGGACAAGGAAAAGATATAAATCTGTATATATGTATATGTAAGATAACTAAGATGAACACACTTCTGAATGTATTCGTTGTTGAGAAAGAAGTTGATGCTCATATGATTGGATCAGTTTTACATGTCTATATCTGTTAATGTAAGTAACCATTTTGAAGATAACAATACGCAGTATTGCAAACATTGTCAAGTTTCTATCATCCTGTTTTGTAAACCTGCAATGTTACTGTTATGCATTTACTCTAGTCGTTTGTTTGTCTCTTTTGCTTGTTGTCTTTGTTATTTATGTCTTTTTTTTCCTTCTTCGTTTAAATAAATAAGAAAACCAATATCAAACAGATAAGGCTTGGACAAAGATTCTATGCAGTATACTTGTTTTTTTTCTGAGCAGTTTTGTACAATATCTTTCTAAAGGCTATGATATATGTTTGTCTTGTTTGTGCTTTTTTGCTTAATATTCTTAATGTAATAATATGAGCACTTTAGTTCAAGAATCTGTTCAATGATGATGATAGTATCAGTTACAATTGTGAGTTGAGAAATAGTTTAGTAGGTATTTTACTTTTCTAATTTGACTTCCAACAGAAGACATTAGAATAGTTGAAACTCCTTATTGTTTATAGTAGGATTTAATACAAGCTTTGTAGTCTTTTCGATGAAAACATCATCTATACTTCTTTCCAAATAGACGTTGTATGGTATACCAGTATAAGAGTTAAATGTAGCTTTGGTATTTTAATTCCTCACTTTCATTATTTAACATAGGTTCATTACAGTAAGTCATCAACTTAATGAACATTTGAGTTGTGAATTTTCACAGATACCGACAGATCTTGCATTTGGTTTTCTTATGCTCTACTTGTATATTTGTGTCAGAGGTGTGTAAGACTCAATTCATCAGACTTACGAATGAATTCAACTTGTGAATGTAAGTTGAGTACTAACTGTATTAAAAACTATTAAGCACATGGTTTTCTAAATGGCAGTAATCTCTGGAAACAACACTGGACTTGTCTTTAAAAATTTCTGGATTTGGGGACTGCCTAGGCTATGTGAAAATGAGCAAATCACTTAAACTTTGCAGGTCTCAGTTTTATGAGTTATAAAAGAGAGAAAGTAATATTACTCATTTTTTTTGGATTAGAAGAGCAGGATAGGATTTTAAGAACAGGTAACTGGCTATTAGTGGTTTACATAATGTCTTGGTTACTGACTTGTTGCCAGGACAAAATACCTGACACCCAGAAGTTAAAGGAAAAAAGATTTATTTTAGCTCATAGTTTGCAGAGATTTAAGTCTGTAACTGTTTTCAAGTCAGGATGCATGGCAGAGGGGCATGGCAGAAGAGAAACAGTTAATGGCAGGCCAGACACAACCCAGCAACCCTGCCTTCCAACTTTCCCTTTATATCCATCTAGGCTACAAATCTATTGGTTGGTGCCACCCACAAACAGGGTGGGGCTTCCCATTACCCACATCCAGAACTATGCTAAACTGATCAGTAGTCTAATCCAATTATCATGCACCCTTAATGCATATTTTTACACCCTAGATCTAGTTACCTTCAAAAAACTCCACCTAGAGTGCATGAGGCTTTGGGAGGACATCTAGATTCAAGCCATAATTCATGAATAATATATGTTTGTCTTGTGTAGAAAGACAGTCCAGTTAATAAAGACTAGTTTATAAAGAGTGTTTAGGCTCTTTCCATTTTTTTGGTTCAGTATCCTTAGTGTTTAGTCTTTTTCCTTCTTGCCTCTTGACTCATGACTACAAAATAACTAATATAACTATGGGCTTCATGTCTTATGTTTGATGTGTAAAGAACAGGAAGGAATAAAAGAAATGGAAAAAACTGGTTGTCTCTTAGTGAGGCCCTGATTTTTAATTTGGCAAAGAAGATGTCTTTCTGTAACTCATTGACCAGAACCATGTTACATGGGCACTCTTTGCTTTAAGGGAAGTAGTAAATTGTATAGTATAGCTTTCAATCTCTATGCTAGAGGAAATCATGAAAAGGGAATTGTGTTTGGCTTTGAGTCAGCCAATCAACAATGTCTGCCATACCCTTTAATAGGTGCATTGGAAAGATTCAGTGAGATGTTCTATTTGAAAAGTTATGTAGAGTATATTTTAAATAATAAATGATTCACTCCTGTCTTCTGACAGTTTTAAAAATGAGAGTGTATCATTGATTAATTCATTTATTTTGTTTTTAATTTTTTTGTTTTAATTTGTAAAATGAACATATTTCTGCTTTTGGGAAACATATGATTATTTCTTTTTGAGGAATCCTGTTTTGGGGAGAATATGCATGCTTTGACTGAAAAATAACACTGAAGTATAAAAAGCAGCCTGTCATTAGTGGGAAAATAATTGGAAAATAGGCACATGTGCAAAGTGACTCTAGATCTCTTTTTGTTGACTTCATTGACTCACAAATTTTTTTTCTGGATTCACTGAGGTATTACGGGGGTAGGATGAAGTTATTTCCCCAGAGGTATAAGAAAAATAATGAAAGAAGTCCTGACCAGGTTACCCCTTGACTGGTAATCTTAACTTGGATGGAGTGTTCTGGCTGGGAGATGAATTTGAAAGTAGGCCAAGTATTCAGAATTCAAGTGGTGGAGCTATTACCTGGTCCTACAACATGATTTAGAGAAAATGATCTTCATAGTAACAAGTTTTCAAAGTTACATTCTTATTCCCCTTGGAAAATAATTAAAAAGAGTCAAGAAATATCCACAGAAATTAAGCATAGAGTTGAGGTAAAAAGGAGAATATATAAGTAAAATCTTTAATGAGGTTAGAGGGACCTAAAGAATAGAGAAATCTTCAAAGAATTTGGAAATAACTGGAGGAACTTGCAGGATGTATTATATAGTTGGAGTCTCTTAAGGATTATTATGTCTGCATTTCTTCAATTTGATGAAAATGCTGGTAGTTTATAAAATGTGTCATTTTGGGTGAAATAAAACTTTGGTGTGTTTTTCATTTTGGTTTAGACTTTGGTTTTTCTGCCTGCTTTCTTCTTTCTTTCTTTTTTTGTAGACATTGTTCGAAGTGATGTTGCCTTGGATAAACAGAAAGGTTGCAAGATTGCCCAGCACCCTGATATAATGCTGGAGCTTCAAAGAGAGAAGGCAGCCCAGATGCATCTTGTTCTGCTAAAGGAGCAATTCTCCAACACTTACAGTAATCTCATATTAACAGGTAAGGCTACTGGAGTTGTCTAGGATCCGGGAACATTATATTGATGAACTTTGTCAGTTAGCAAGTTGATGCTTGAGGGACACTAGTGTGGATTCCTGATGAGCATACATGTCTGTTTTTACCCACTGTGTTACAGTTTTAATTATGATGACTCTTGTTTTTGTATACATATATTTCTTATAGTTTATGCATGTATTTTGGCTCAAAGTTATAGGTGATTCAGCATGTTTTCTCAAAAGACAGAACCAATGAGAACCCAATGAAGCTTTATAAAGAATACGACTTTCTAGTTGTGTTCCAGTAGACTCAAAACAGTAACTAAATTTGGTATCTTTTAAGAAGCAGCTGTTTTCCTCTGTCAGTGTATGCGCCTTTCATGAACCCAGGGAGTATAAAGATGAAATGTAAAAGAGATACTGAATCTTCAGAAGGACTGAGACTATTCTATTCCTGATGATATCTGAAAATATCCAGGAATTTTTTTTTTGTTTTTAAGAGTACAGAGACTACGAGACTTAGTCATGCTCCCTTACATCCATAGTTCTATGAAGAAAGCAAATGTGTGTCAGAACTACAGAGAGATGCAACCTTTTTGCAGGGCTGGCCGCAAACTTTGCTGGTAAAGAGCGTGAAACTCATATGCATTTGTTAAGCTTTGGAGGAGATTGTGTGTATTCACAGACTGTAATGTGGCAATCGTTTAGAATTTGAGATAAACTCAGAAGAGCAGCCCAAGTTACTTCCATTTTCTTGAAAGTATACAAGGCATATCTGCTTACTGTTCTGAATGAATTTTAGCAAGTGAGAAGTATGTGCTTTTCCTTATTTATGAATATTAAAAAAGAAAAGGATGGAGTATCTGACAGGCTATGAACATCTCATACTTACTTTTGTGGACTTCAAGTTAGAAGAATTATAACTTTATAAATAGGCTCCCTGGTATTTCACTGGGAATTGATGAGTGGCAACCAAATTGTTTTGCTTTTCAGAGCATCAGACTGTCTCCTTTTTTCATTTTCTTTTTTTGTTGTTTGTTTTGTTTTGTTGTTTTTGGAGATGGTCTTGCCATGTAGTTCAGGCTGTCCTTGAATTCACTGTGTAGCCTAGGCTGGCCTCAAATTCACAGCAATCCTTCTGTCTCAGCCTCCTGAGTGCTGGAATTACAAGTGTTTACCAGCATGCCCTGCTCCACTTTTCATTTTGTACCTGGTGGAAAACTCAAGAGCATGAGATAAAAGCCAGGCAAGAAGAGAAGGGAGTTATGTATTTCATAGACATATTCCCTGCTTTTTGCTGTTTGATAAGTCATTAAGCAAGGAACATTTAAAAGTAGTTTGTGATCAATGGATGTATGTCCCTCAGTTAGTGAAACTGAGTTTAAGTTTAGGTGTTTGGGAAGAACATAAATTTTTCTTCAGTCTACTTTAGATAGAAATCTGTATCTATATCTCTGTATCATCATTGGTATGTATATATCTGTCTATATATATCTATCCAATTAAATGATTAGAAATGAAATGTTTTGTTCTACCCTTTTAATATTTTTAGACATATATTGCCTGGTATTCTTTAATGTGGCATAGGAAAGTCGTAGGGTAATTCTACCCCTAAACTGTGAATTCAGATTGTGGCTTGAAGGCATATTATCTTTGGAAACACAAGTATTCTATTGAGTTCAATGGAATCTTTTCTAATTCTCAGTAACATAATCCTTTTGGATGTTTATTCACAGTTCAAAATGTTGGAATCAACATTGTCAACTTTTACCCTGACAACTTGCTTACTTTCTACTAAACAAACTTACCCTAGAGAAGAACCTTTTTCCTGCTCTCACTTCTCTCAAGCTGCTTCAAAGGGTTCTCAGGCATTTTCCACATTTTTCACCCAAATGCCTGTGCAGAAGTGGTACCTTGTGGCACACGGAGCATTTGGTGTGCCCTGGTTTGTTTACATAAAAGTTGAAAAAGTTTTGGTTCCAGGTGTTGGGAAGAGATGGCATCATTTCAGTTTCACACCAATGACTAAACTATTTTAATGTCCTTTAACTAAGTCTTTGATTTTACACAGTGTGATTTTCTAATTGTTATGAAGTTTAATCCTTGATTTCTTGTGTAAATCTTGAGAACATGGTCTCCAGACAGCTAAACATAATATTTAAACATAACTAAACTAAGTTTTGTAAATATTTCCCTTTCAGTGATGAATGTATATTGGTAAGGAGGGTAAGGTTGAAGGAGCAGAGACCTTTCAAATGAAGTGACTTTCTTTACCAATACATTCAGAACAACTACACTTGTACTTCTGGTTGGTGTTATTCTGCTTAATTTGTATATTTCTGGCATAATGTGTGAAATATTTGCAATGTGTATTTATGTGGGAATATGATGAAGAAATTGGACCACTAAAATCTCAGAAAGATCTTTATCAATCCCTTTCCATTATTTACAGAATTTCATATATATGAGTAGGAGTGTGTAATTGTTTTCTAATCAGTCAGTGATATATTATTTATTTTTAAGTTGGGACAACAGAGATCCCATATAGTAAAAAAAATTAATAATACATTTGAAATGTCAGGTACTTAAAAGCATGTTCTCTACCTCATAAGAAAGTGCTTATTTTTATGTTTTCCCTTTAGCTGATGTGACTGTTAGCTGTTAAGATGAGAGCATGTTTTTATATACATTTCAGGTAGTGATTCTTTTAAAATAGCTATCCTTCATATAAAGGCAAGTTCTTTTAATCACTTGCTAAAAGAAAACAACTCTACAGTCAATGATAATGACAGTTAATGGAAATTCAGACAAAACAGGTACTATTTTATATATATATATTATATATATATATTCTGTTGAATTAGCCCTCAGTAATCATACTTGCTTTCATGTATTTTTTGAAGCTTATCTTAATATCCTCATGTGAATGATTCATATTGTGTTGTAAGTAATTTTATCTTTACCTAGTGTAGAGGGTTTCTGTAATCAACTTGAAGGTCACTGGAAGGTGCTGGTGTGGTTCCAGTAGAGCATCAGTGATGGAAATATTTAAGATGGTAATGAGTAGTGTTCTACATTTTTTCACAGTGACTCACTGCCATGGGTATATATGCTTGTCATGCAGTTTTCTCAATATGAGAGTATTGTCATCGTGCATGTCGCTGAAGGAGTGAGACAGAATTGGCAGAAGTCTTTAAGAAAGAACAGGATCACATGTGTTGTACTTGTTTGTGCTTTCATGATTCTTAATATAGTAATGCTTCATAAATTTGTTGAAAATATTGTGTTATATACAAAACAAATTAATTCACCTGAAGACCATTTTTAAGGGATAATATTACAATGTTTTAAAATTTTTCACAGGTTCGGTTTCAGTCATTTGTGTTCAGTCTCCTCACTCTCCCTCTTTTCTGATGGATTCCTGTACTGCAATAAATAAAAAAATAAAAATTAAGTAAGTTTTAAGGAGAAATACATTTTGTAGGATTGTTTAGAGCAAAACTTCTGGAGGGCAAGGAATATAATATTTGTGTAGCATTTTGGATAATATATAGAGCATTGTAAATGATCTTGAACTGAGATCAAGTTTTTTTGTTTTTTTTGTTTTTTTTTTTTTTTGCGGCACCGGGGATTGAACTCACAACCTCGCACCTGCCAGGGCAGGCACTTAAGGCACTGAGCCAAACTCCCGGCCCTAGTTTTTTGAGGCAGGGTCGCACTATGTAGCTCAGGCCGGCCTTACGCTCGCGTTGTAGCCCAAGCCGGCCTCGAACTCACAACGCTCCGCCTACCTCAGCCTCCCGAGTGCTGGGATTAAAGGCGTGCGCCACCACGCCCGGCTCGAGATCAAGTTTTTAACAATGTATTTGTGTTGTCAAGTGATCTAGTCAGCCTTTCATATCCAGGTGCTTGAAACTGTGAAGCCATCATAAATGGACAGCATTACTCACAACACATTCCATTATTCCTTTGTGAGCATTCTTATGTTATCAACTGTCATTTTGGGGTTTGCACCATTTTCTTCAGTCATTAGACTGAATTAGACTAGGATTTCTGTAGTCTGCTTTCCTGTGTTATGGTGGCAAATCAACTGAATAAAAGATTTTGCTTTCCTGTCATGATCCAATTTGCTAAAATTCAATTGAGCTGAAGGGTTCACATCAGTGAATGAGAGCTGTTCTTTTAGTTTCCAAACTATTATACTTAGGGGACTATCTCTAGGTAGGCATAAGGCTGAAATAGCCAACCAACACAAAAGATATATTTTTGTGTTGAATTCTTTCTGTTTAGCACCTTTCTTGATCATTCTAACCTAAAGAGATATTTTATTTTCACTGTTATTTAACAATTGTCTATGCCACTAACTTGGCAATTTCTATGAATACTTATTGATATCAATTATGTTTCAAAATTAATTTTGTTAGTGGTTCAAAAAAACATTTGCATTCTCTAGATGTTTCCTGTAACTTTTCAGTAAAGTGATCCACTTAATGTTATTTATGAGATTCTGGGTCATTCATCTGCCTCTATTCTCTGTTTGCCTCTCTGCCTTTCTCTTTCCTGTCTTCAATTTAAATGAATGTTTTATAAATTTATCTTTAAAAACTGTAGCATTGAATTATTGCATATTTTCTTTCATTATACACCACATGCTTGGAGAATCCTCATGCCTTCTATTTGCCATGTCTTGTTTTAGCTTATTGAAGTCCATCTTTAAAGCTCCTTTTTTTTTTTTTTTTTTACATAACATCACATGTAATATTAGTTTGAGGGGATAAGGAAACATTTAACTTGTTGATTTTTTTGCTTTGTAATAAAAATAAAAATATGTGGTTGTAATAAAAATGTAATATGTAATGAAAATCTTGTTTTATTAATGTGAACCTAAGTGAGTGTGATTGAATGTACAGCATAACAAAAACCCCTGGATAGCAGAGTTTTTAATATTAGGCTGTTACTTTGTGTGGCATTTGCTACCAACTTTGTCAAATAAAGTGAAATAATGTTTAAAATGTTCTGAAAGTGATTACAGCATTGTGTGATATTTATTTGTATGTTTAACATATTATAGAAAAGTGTGAACTGTATTACCATAGAAGATTCATTTAAAGATGCGTTTTAAAAGAGGATTCTTCTAGAGTACTAGAGGAGGAGGCTGTATTCTGGGACAGAGGCAAAGTCCTATAATTAGTCATGCTGAGAGGGCATCACTGAAAAGCAGGCATTAACTAAAGAGGTGTCTATGCCAATGACAAAACCTTACACTACAATCAAACCTCAAGCCTCAAAACAACCACAACAATGACAACAACAACAACAACACAAAAAATAGAAATATGAAAAGACAGGGCAACAAAATGTATCCCCAAACTCAACTCCTCCAAAGTTGATCCATTAAGAATCAAGAGGGAGTAAATCAAAGGTCACTCAACCATATTATTTGAAATGTTAAAAGACAGATCAACAAGGTGCTTAAGTAGCACAAATAAGATCTAACTAAACAGATAATGAACCTAATAAATGAAACAATCAGCAAGACTATAGAAGACACTGATGAAAAGAATGACTCAAAACTCTGTACTAAAAAAATTAAAGTGTTCATAAAAGGTACAAAAGATAAATTGAGATTAAGAATTCTATCAGAGGTATGGGCAGCAGAAGAGACTAATGTGAGTACAAAGGGTCAGAACTAGAAGACATGGATGTTGTCAGTGAACTTTTAATGACAGAACCTCAAAAACAAGAGAACATGAAAAATAGATCCACATGCTGCTAGATGATGGAAAGAAGACTAATCCAGGATTGATTGGAACTAAGGTAAAAATCAGAAAATGGCACTAATGGAGGAAAAACACCTGTTTACTGAATTAATAGAAATGTTTCCAAATGAAAGGGGAAAAATTCAACTTCCAGGTAAAGTAACATATATAGAACCCCAAATAGCCATAACCAACAGAGAACTCCAGGACACAAAATAATAGTGCAGGCTTGCCTTTAGCCAATTTACAGTGAGATTTGAGGAAAAAAAAAAAAAAGCAGAGGTGAATGACTTGAAAAATTTCCAGTTTTGCTGGAAAGAAAATGTCTGCAAAGCTGAGTCCATGGAGAGTGTGGTTTCAGAAAGTATTATTATTAAAAAGGAACCAAATGCTTTGCAGCTGGACAATAGGATGCATGAAGGCTCTCAAGAATCAGCAAGATCACACCCATCATATTCTGAAAAGTGCAAAAGTATAGACCTTTCCTTTGACAAGAGGTCCTCAGGCAACCCAGCTCATGGAGGCTTCTTAGTAAAGTATTTCCTGGGGTTCAGCATTAAAAAGAAAATAATTGCTTTGTACAAGAAAAAAGATACCTTGTGAGCATCTCAGTAATAATCAAAACTATGTTGGCTGCACTTTTAAAAGGTTCAAAATTGTTAAACTTTCTTTGAGAAGAGTGTCCCTGAGACCCCTGCTTGTGAATGGTCTCCTATGGAATTTTTTCCCAGGGATTAATTTCATCATTCTCAGCTATGGTGCAAAGGAGCCTTGCTAATTCTGCTGATGTGAAACCTTGATGTCATCCATGTGACACTGATCAGAATACAAGAGTTGTGGGATCAGGAGAGCTTCCATCCAAGTTTCAAAGGAAGGCCTACAGGGCCTGAGAGGCGGTGTGTGAAGCTGTGGAAATGAAGCCAAGTGTGCAGTGAGAACCCAAGAAGTCAGACATTCTAGGAATTTTGAATGTCTGCCAAGGAAACTACATGTCATCAATGGAGCCAGCGTAAGAGAGAGATGTCCTGTGGACTGAAACTGGAAAGGGCCATAGAGAGGGTGACCAGTCCTTTTGGAACTTACATTTTACCTCCGTATGCCCTGGATGGCAGATAAAGAACTACAGAATTTAATCCTGCCTGGATGAATGTTGAACTTGATTTGACCTGATTCTGTTTTGGCCTTTAATCCCTCCCTTTTGAAATGCATATGTTTACCCATTGTACCTTTGGATTGTTTAAGTTGTTCTTGATTTTTGCAGAGGCTCACAGCTAAGCTATTGTCTTTGGTCTCAGTAGAATCTTCGTGTTTGACTATTTTAAAGTCACTAAATCTGAAGTGGTGCAGAGAAAATAAGAACGAGAGAGATAAGGAGGAGGCCTTTAATGCAGAGGGCATGAAAGAGCTTTAGGGGCAGGGAGGGGGTGTAAAAACTCTCAACAAGAGCATAGGAGTGTAGTTACCTTTATCAACTTTGGCTGGGGGAGGAGTTTGGGGAGGTGGGCAAAATGACATATTGACAGGTGATTTGAGGGAGCATCTGCCTGTGTAAAGCAGGAGACAGAATGATTTATTGGAGTCTGGGGGTGGAGGCTTGGTGGGTTGTGGAGTCTTGGGAATGGAGAGGGCTAGGTGCATGCGTAAAAGGGAGTGGGAGGTTTATCTCTGGAATGAGAAGGAAAACATGGAGTTTACTCTTGGAGAGCTAAGTTGTTTCTCTGGGTCCAGTACCAAGTTGGAGGGATGCTAAGCCCCAGGCTAGCAGAACCTATCACTTGGACTTTTAAAAAATGCTAGTACTGAAGAGACTTTGGGGAGTAGATGGTTGCATTTATGGTTTTACCTGGAACAGTTGTATGTATTTAGTTAGATGGAATTTTGAACCTACTGTTATTTCATTTGGAGATTAGATATGGTTTAGATTA
>RJWM01043429.1:0-13814 GCA_004363535.1 Dasyprocta punctata | reverse complement strand
AAAAAAATAATAATTCATGATCACTTCAAGAAAAATGAAGTATCTAGGAATTAACCTAAACAAGGAAGTGAAAGATTTCTACAAAAAAAACTACAGTACTGTGAAGAAGAAGATTGAAGAGGGTATCAGAAAATGGAAAGAAGTCCCTTGTTCCTGGATATTATCAAAATGGCAATACTTCCAAAATTTTATACAGAGTCAATGCAGTCCCAATCAAGATACCATCAGCATACTTTAAAGTTCTAGAAAAAAAACAATCTCAAAATTCATATGGAACCCAAAGAGACCCAAACTAGCAAAAGCAATTTGGGGCAACAAGAACAAAGCAGGTGGCATAGTAATACCTGATTTCAGGTATACAACAAAGCAATAGTGATAGAAATGACATGGTGCTGCAACAAAAACAGACACATAAATCAGTGGAACAGAACTGAGGATACAGAAACATATTCGACTGTTTGATCTTCAACAAAGAGTCCAGAAGCATATTTTGGAAGAAAGCTAGCCTATTCAACAAGTGGTGTTGGGAAAACTGATTATTTGTTAGTAGAAGAATGGAACTGGACCCTTATCTCTCACCACGTACTCAATTAAAATAAAAATCAGTCAAAGATCTAAATATTAAAATTGAAACATTGCCGGGCATGGTGGTGCACACATGTAATCTCAGCACTTGGGAGGCTGAGGCAGGAGAGTCATTGTGAGTTTGAGACCAGCCTGGGCTACAAAGTAAACTCAAGGCCAACCTGAACTGCATGGCAAGACTCTGTCTCAAAAAAAGGCAAAGAAGCAGACAAATAAAATGGAAACATTAAACCTTCTGGAAGATAAAATGGGTAAAATGCTTGAAGACAGGTGTAGAAAGGATTTTCTAAACAGAACTTCAGTTGCATAAGAAATAGAAGCAAGAATCAACAAACAGGATTATATCAGATTAAACAGCTTCTGTATAACACAAGAGAATCAGTAGAGTGAAGAGAAAACCTACAGGATGGGAAAAATTTTTGCCAGCTACTCCTCAGACAGGGGACTAATATCTAGAATATTCAAAGAACAAAAAAAAATAATAAAACCACCTAAAATGAAAGACCCAATCTAGAAATGGGTGAGATAAATGAATAGACCCTTCATGGAGGAAAGAATACAAATGGTCAACAAATACATGAAAAAATGTTCAACACCTCTAGGCATTAGAGAAATGCAAAGCCAAACAATGCTAAGATTCCATCTTCTCCAGAAAGAATGGCAATCATTAAGAAATCAAACTGTAACAAATGCTGGCATGGCTATCATGAAAAGGGAACCCTCTTTCACTGTTAGCAGTAGTGCAAACTAGTGCAATCATTATGAAAATCAGTTTGATATTTCTCAAAGAATTGAAATTAGAAATTCCATTCAACCTAGCCATTCCTCTGTTAGGTATCCTCCCCAAAGAGTTTAAGTCATCATACTACAGTGCTACATACATACCAATTTTTTAAATTTTATTTTAAAGATAATAAAATCCAACAAAACAAAACAGAACAAAGTCAAATCAAAATAAAGCAGTAGAATTGGTACAGAACTTCAAAGCAGGATACTAGGAAAACAATAGCTACTATAGTATATCTTATTATCTTCACAATAGTTGTCCACTCCATCAGGTATAACAAAATCAAACCAAAAACAAAACAGAATAAAACCAATCAAAACAGAATATTGAATAAAGCAAAGACAGAACAATATTGGGCCTCAAAGACAAGATAGAAGGAAATCTCCCATATTTGTTACATTGTATACTGTCATCCTCCCAAGAGATGCTCAGACTGCTGGCCCCAGTCCTGCAAAGTCAGCCAAGCGATACAAGCATTTAGTTGTCTTATGTACCTTAGTTGCTGTCAACGTAGGTGGTCCTCCAAACTAGCATGTTGCTTACAGGGCGGGGTAGGGGGGTTGATTATACTGCTTTGTAATAAAGAAATTTGAGGTATTTGTAGGAAAAATTCATGCACCTGGAAATGTCATATTGAATGAAATAAACCAGACACACAACTTAAATACCATATGGTATCTCTCACTTGTATGAGGCCAAGTACAAAGAAAATGATACAAGATGGATATAAAGGGACAAGGGAAAAGATCCAGTCCAGTAGGGAAGTGGTCCAAGGGAACAACAGTGAGGGGTGATAAGAAGGGGAAGGGGAAATAAAAACAATAAAGATACTTCATGTACAGGATCCTAATAACTCCAATCAATGTAAACTTTATATGCCATAACATGAGCTAAAACAAATAATATCAACAAGTATGTGAAAGATGATAGAGGAACCAGAGTAGGAAGGGGAGGATCAGGGGAGGTGAAAGAGACAAAAAAAAGCTGCACTATATACATGTAACCACTCCCCAAGATGATTATAAACTGCATGAATTGCTAAAATTTTTAAAAACATAGCCATGCAGCAAACTCAAGAAGTTAATAAAAATGCACATTGTCAAAAAATCTATGCTAGGGCTGTGGATTTAGCTCAGTGGCATAAGCACCTGCCTGGCAAGAGTAAGGTTGTGAGTTCGAACCCTGGTACCAAAAAAAAAATCTATGATAAATATAATAAAAATAAAACTGTTCCACAGAGACAAGTACATTTATTTCTAAATCTGCTTTGACTTAGACTTTAATTCCTTCTTCAAATGCCACATATATTTAACTTTTATATTTACAACTATTGTGAAGTAGATATCCTTTATGTAAAAAATTCCTTTCTTAATTGTAATTATATATTATAGAAAAGGAATGAGTCTTAGCGGAAGACAACTTACAAAGCTGAGATTAGATCTTGGGCTTGCCAGTTAGTGGTCTGTGTGGGCTTGGCAGGTTACCTAACTTCTCCAGTCAGTTTTTTTCTCTAGGTTTTTTTGTTTTGTTGTGTTTTGTTATGTAGTAGTAGGTATTGAACCCAGGGTCTTCACACTGGGCTACATTGTCCACCCTTTTTATTTTTTATTTTGAGCCAATGTCTTGCTAAATTGCTAAATTACCAGGGCTGTGCTCAAACTTGCAGTCCTCCTGCCTCAGCCCCCCAGACTGCAGGTATTACAGGCTGCTCCAACATGGGATTATAAGTGTGCACTATCATTCTCGGTTCTGTCATTTTTTTTTTCTTCTTGAAAAGGAAATTATAGCCAGGGATTTCCTTCTGAAGGTGGTAGCTATTGTTAATTTCCTATTATCTTGTTTTAAACCTTGTATCATTTTCATTGTTTTGTTTTGCTTGTTCTTACTCTGTTTTGTTTTGTTTTGTTTGATTTTATTATATCTTATGTCATGGGCAGCTATTTTGAAGATAAGATATATTATGGTAGCCATTGTTGATTTCCTATTATCTTGTTTTGAAATCCTATATTGCTTCCATTGTTTTGTTTTGATTGGCTTTATTCTGTTCTGTTTTGTTTGATTTCATTATGTCTGATGGTAGAGACAGCTATCTTGAAGATAACAAGAGGCATTATGGTAACCATTGTTGATTTCCTATTACCTTGTTTTGAAGTCCTGTATCACTTTCACTGCTTTGTTTTGATTGACTTTATTCTGTTTTATTTTGTTTGACTTTATTCTCTTTAAAATAAAAAAATTAATGTAATATGCTTCTCTCCATCAAATTGTCATTACTTATTTGTTTTATTTTTCTCTCTCCTAAGGAAATCAAATGTTTTTTCCAAACAGAGAATGAGCTTGTTTCCAAGGAGACACTAAGTACGTTCACATCTGGAGGACTTGCTCCTACCTTGGAAATCATAAATAGTACATATAATGGCATCTTCCACTTTAATTTAACACTGGTAATTATGCTTTATTTTATTCTGTGATGTGTTTTCACAAATATGCTCTTCCTTGTAGGATGTGTTTTTAAAGACACGTAATTCAGTAATATATTATGGATATAGACATAGATATATGTTTTAAGCCTAAAATAGTGTTATGCTTCTTGCTTTAACCACTCATAATATTTTTTATAAATTATATAATTACAATTTTATTATATTTACTTATTTATTTGCCATTTCTATTATTCTTCATTCTCTTCTGTAGATATAAGTTACATCTGGTATCATTTTTCTTCAATTTGAAGAAACTTATTTAAGCATTTTTACAGTACAAATCTGTTGACAATGAATTGTTTTTGCCTCTACTAAGGTCTTTGCTTGACCCTCATTTTTAAGACAACTTTATTAAGATCTAATTCACAAACCATACAGTTTGCCTATCTAAAGTGTATCATTCATTACTTTTTAGTAAATTCATACACTTGATTATGCAATCATCCCTACTATATAATTCCAGGCTAGTTCATCACTACAAAGGACAACTCAAAGTCATGAGCAGTCATGCCTTCCATTCTTCCTCTACTCCCTACCCCTAAGCAATCACTACTCTACTTTATTTCTCTACAGATTTACTTATTCCGAGCATTTTGTGTGACTAAAACATAATATATAATATTTATGAGTATATCTTTCAGTTTACATAATGTATTCAAGATTCATCCATGTTGTGGCATATATCAGTACTCTATATTCCTTTTCCTGGTTGAATAATGTACCATTACATTGACACTAATTTGATTTATCTCTTCATCTGTTGATGAACATTTAGGTTATTTTAGTTTGGGGCAATTATAAATAGTGCTGCTATGAATATTTGTGGATAAAAGTTTGTGTGGAAATGTTTTCATTTCCCTGGACACAAAACTGTGTTTAATTTTTTGAGGACTATCAGACTGCTTTTCAAAATGATTGTACTATTTTACATTTCTACCTATGTTATTAGAGTTCCAGTTTCTCCACATCCTCACCAACACTTGCTATGTCTTTTTTATTATAGCCATTCTAGTAAGTATGAAGAGCTGTATCATTATGATTTTGATTTTTATTTTTCTAATGATAAGTGATGTTTAGTATCATTTCATATACTTATTGGCCACTTGAATATCTTCTTTGGGGAAATAAATTTTTTTTGAGACTAGATCTTACTGTGTAGTTCAGGCCAGCCTTGAATTCACTGTGTAGCCTAGGGTAACCTCAAACTCACAGCAATCCTCCTGCATCAGTCTCTCAAGTGCTGGAATTGCAGCTGTGCACCATTACACCCAGTCTAGAAATATCTATTTAGATTCTGGTCCTCTTCTAATTGAGTTGTCTTTTTATTATTGAAGTGCAAATGTTCTTTATATATTCTGGATAGGGGTCCCATACTAGATGTGATTTGCAATTATCTTCTTCCATTTTGTGGGTTGCCTTTTCACTTTCTGAATAGTGTGCTTCATATCTGAATGTTCCTTCCTTGAGCTTTTTGAGTCGTGTGTATAAAACCATCACCTGGGCCCAGTGACACCAAATACCTAGCCAATGTCTGCACACTGAATCATGCACGCTGAAAGCCTGCACAGCGAAATCTACCTAGCGGTGCAGCTTTGGCGGTGCGGCTTCAGGACCTCACTCGGAACCTGTTAGGGCCCCGCCCATCATCCCCAAACATCTGGGGACCTTTGGGAAGTGGCTCGGGTCCTGGCTGGGACCTGCCCAGCGACCCCAAGTGGTAGGTGAACCTCCCATGCTGAGTGGCACATACTCAAGACCTGCACAGTGAACTCCAGCTAGCCGTGCAACCTCAGCAACTTGATTGAAACCTGGTAGGGCTCTGCCCAGTGACACCAAACAGCTGGAGAGCTTTGGTGTACTGTGTGGTATGAGCTGAAGACCTGCACAGTGTACCCCATCTAGCTGTTCAGCCTTGGTGCACCACTCAGAAACCTGGTAGAGTCCTGCCCAGCAAACTCAAGCAGCCAGGGAGCTTCAGAGTGCCACGTGGAGTGTGCTGAAGGTCCGCCCAGCATACTCCCCCATTTGAGGGGCCTTCAAGTGTCACTAGGGACCTAGGGAATACAGGAAAATGACAAAATGACAGAGTAAAATGCAATCTCAAACCTCCAGACCATCCTAACCAAGGAGACATGGGCATAGAAGAAAGTGTATGACATACATGTGAAACTTGTGAAATGATAGCAACTGAGGTAAAGAAACAATGCCATGAAGCTGTAAGGAACTCAGGTCAGAAATAAGCTCACAGGTAAAAGAACAAATGATAAATGTAGTAAATGAAATGCTGAACACATCTAAAGAAGACATAGTTAAAAAATTGAGGATCACTGGAAACCTTGAATGAACAATGTAAGAAAGAAATAGAAGGCATGAAATAGATTCAAAGAGATATCCAAGAAATCAAAAATTCCATCAAAAGCTGGCAAAACCACCTCAATGAATGTGAAGATAGACTTTCAGACCTCAAAGACAAGATTGCAGCAAGTGAACAGGAAAGGAAAGATCTTTTAAAAATAACAAGGAATTAGGAAATAACAATTCAACACTTGTGAGATGATGCAAAGAAAAATGATATACAATTGATAGGTGTAAACAAAAAAGGTGACAACACAAATAATATCAAGAGACTTTACAGAAGTAATAGCTGAAAATTTTCCAAACATGGGAAAGGAAACTGACATCCAGATAAGTGAAGCATATAGAACTCCAATTAGCCATAACCAAAATAAATCTACACCTATAGATATAATAGTCAATATCCCAGAAATTCAACATAAGAACAGAATGTTAAAAGCTGTTAGAGAAAAGAAACAGATCACCTAGCAAAGAAAGCCCATCAAAATCACAGCAGACTTCTCAACACAAACAATGAAGTCAAGAAGAGCATGGAGTGAAGTATTTCAAATCCTAAAGAAAAACAACTGCCAACCCAGATTGATGTACCCTGCAAAACTGTCCTTCAAAACCGATGGAGAAATAAGATACTTCCATGACAAAGGACAGTTGGAAAACTACATGACCACCAAACCAACCCTGCAAGGAATACAGAAAGATATTCTAGATAGACATAAAAATAACTGTGACTTCAAGAACACCACCACCAACAACAACAAAAAAAAAAAAACCAGTAAGCAGGGCAAACAATTAAACAGAGGGGAAAGCTAAACAACCAACAGCAGAAAGATAACATGACAAAAATAAGCCAATATATATCAGTTATAACCATTAATGTAAATGACCTCAATTCACCAACTGAAAGAAACAGACTGGCAGAATGGATCAAGAAACAACATCCAACCATATGCTATATTCAAGAAACCCATCTAACCCAAAAGGAAATTCATAGAGTCAAAGTCAAAGGATGGAAAACAATACTTTGTGCAACAGGAACCCAAAAAAATGCAGGGGTAGCTATTCTGTTTGCAGACAATGTGAACTTCAAACTAAGCATGATCAAAAGAGATAAAGAAGGTCACTACATACTACTTAGCGGAAAACCTCAAGAGAAAGAGTTAACGATCTTAAATATATATGCACCAAATATGGGAGTGCCCAGCTATACAAAAAAAATGATAATAGAAATGAAAAATCAAATAAGCAATAACACAATTGTAACAGGGGACCTGAACACTCCATTGACACAATGAGACAGATCAACTAGAGAGAAAATCAGCAAAGAAATGACAGAACTGAATCAAACTTGTGAACAAATGGACTCAGTAGACGTGTACAGAGTGTGGCACCAAACAACATCAAAATATATATTCTTCTCAGCTTCATATGGTACATTTTCTAAAATAGACCATATGCTAGTCCATAAAACATGCTTAAGTAAAGGCAAAAGAACTGAAATTATCCTATGCATATTATCTGATCATCGCGCCATGAAACTAGAAATTAATGACAAAAAAACTGCAAAAACTTCACAAACCCATGGAAGTTAAATAATACACTCCTGAACAATCAATGTGTCATAGAGGACATTAAAGAGGAAATTAAACAATATCTACAAGCAAATGAAAATACAAATACAACTTACTGGAACCTGTGGGAGACAATGAAAGCTGTGCTCAGAGGGAAATTTATTGCAATGAATTTCCACATCAGGAAAACAGAATGAACACAAATAAACAACCTGATGCTAAACCTCAAACATCTAGAAAAAGAAGAACAAGTCAACCCCAGAGCCAAAAAAAGGGAGGAAATTATAAAGAACAGGGCAGAAATTAATGCAATAGAGACTAAGAAAGCAATACAAAGAATTAATAAATGGAACAGTTGGTTCTTTGAAAGAATAACTCAAATTGATAAACCCCTAGCCAACTTTATTTAAAAAGGAAAGAAAACATGCAAATTCATGCAATAAGAAATGAAAAAGACAAAATTACTACAGACCCTGTGGAAATACAGAAGATCATTAATACCTACTTCAAAAACCTTTATTGTCATAGGTTTGACAACACGTAAAAAATGAACAGATTTCTAGATATGTATGTCTTTTGAAAGTTGGATCAAGAAGATGTAAAACTGCTGAATAAGCCAATTTCAGCTAATGAAATTGAAAATGTAATTAGAACCTTACCAACAAAAAAAGCACAGGTCCTGATGGGATTTACAGATGAATTCCACAAGAAATTCTAGGAAGACTTAATGCCAGCACTCCTCAAACTCTTCAATGAAATTGAAAGGGAAGCAATTCTCCCTAATGCATTCCTGGAGGCAAGTATTACCCTCATACCAAAACCAGAGAAAGACCCAACCAAAAAAGAGAACTACAGGTCAATCTCCCTAATGAACATAGATGCAAAAGTCCTCAATAAAATACTGGCAAACAGAATGCAACAAGTCATCAAGAAGATTATACACCACAGCCAAGTGGGATTCACCTTAGAAATGCAGGGATGGTTCAACATACACAAATCAATAAACATAATACACCATATCAATAGATCCAAAGATAAGAATCACACGATCATTTCAATAGATGCAAAAAACTTTTGAGAGTCAAACACTCATTCATGATAAGAACCCTACAGAAAATCAGAATAGATGGTCTTTACCTCAATCTGATAAAAGTCATCTATGACAAACTAACAGCCAGCATCATATTAAATGGTCAAAAATTGAAAGCTTTCATTCTAAAATCAGGAACAAGACAAGGCTGTCCACTATCACCATTCCTATTCAATATAGTTCTGGAAATATTAGCCAGAGCAATTAGACAAGAGAGAGAGAAATAAAAGGAATAAGGATAGGAAAGGAAGAAGTTAAATTATCATTATTTGCAGATGACATGATACTCTACATCGAAGACCCCCAAAACCCCATTGAAAGACTTATAGATGTAATAACCAAATTGAGTAACGTAGCTGGATACAAAGTCTACAATCAAAAATCAGTAGCATTCCTGTCCACAAACAACAAACTCACTGAGAGAGAAATAAGAGAAGCCACACCCTTCACAATAGCATCCAAAAAAATGAAATATGTAGGAATCAATCTAACAAAGGAAGGAAAAGATCTATTCAGTGAAAATTTCAATATTCTGAAAAAGGAAATCAAAGAGGATCTCCGAAAATGGAAAGATATTCCTTGTTCATGGATAGGATGAACAAACATTGTGAAAATGGCCATTCTCCCAAAATTGTTATACAGATTTAATGCAATTCCACTCAAAATACCATTAGCAAACCTCACAGATCTAGAAAAATCATTCCTAAAATTCACCTGGAACCAGAAGAGACCTAGAATAGCAAAGGTGATTCTGGGCAACAAAGATAAGGCAGGAGGCCTGACAATGCCTGACTTGAAACAATATTACAAAGCTACTGTGATAAAATCAGCATGGTACTGGAAAAAAAAAACAGACCTGAAGATTAATGGGATAGATTAGATGATACAACCACAACTACAAACACACTTAGCCACCTTATCTTTGACAAAGGGCCCAAACATGTTCACTAGAAGAAAGATAGCCTCTTTAATAAATGGTGCTGGAAAAACTTATTTTCCATATGCTTAAAAACTAAAAATAGACCCATGCCTATCACCATGCACTAAATTAATATCAAATTGGATCAAAGTTCTGAATATTAAAACAGGAACACTAAATCTACTGGAAGAGAAAGTAGGTAGAAATCTTGAAGACATAGGGGTAGGCAGAGAATTCATGAACAAAAATCAAAGTGCATGGGAAATGCTTGCCAGAATCAACAACTGGGATCTTGTCTTATTAAAAAGTTTTTGTATGTCAAAAGAAATCTCCAACAGAGTGGAAAGAAAACCCATGAACTGGGAAAAAATCTTAGTCAACTGTCCCTCAGACAAAGGACTTCTACCTAGAACATATAAAGAATTTTTAAAAATCAGACTTCCAAAATTCAAAGACCCTGTCCAAAAATGGGCATCTGAGATGAACACACACTTCTTAGCTAAAGAAATACAAATGGCAAATAAATACATCAAAAAATATTCAGCATCATTGGTTATTAGGGAAATGCAAATTAAAACAACACTGAGATTTCATCTCACTCCAGGAAGAATGGCCAGGATCAAGAAAATCAACAATAACAAATGCTGGAGAGGTTGTGGGGAAAAATGAACTCTTCTGCACTTTTGGTGGGAGTGTAGACTGGTGCAACCACTGTGGAAATCAGTCTGGAGGTTCCTCAAAAACCTGGGATTGGAAGTTCCATTTGACCCATTCTGCTTCTAGGTATATGCCCAGAAGAATTGAAAACATCATACAACGGTGATATATGGGCACATATGTTTATAACAGCACAATTTGTAGTAGCCAGATCTTGGAAACAACTCAAATGCCCATCAATCAAGGAATGAATAAAAAAGATGTGCTATTTTTATACAATGGAGTGCTACTCATCTATAAAGAAGGACCACATTGAGGCTTTTATAGGTAAATGGATGAGACTTGAGACCGTACTCATAAATGAAATAAATCAAACTCATGTGTAAATACTGCATTGTTTCCCTAGTGTAAGGAGGTGGAAGATTAAATAAGATACTAAATCTTCAATAAATATTGTGAAAGGGTAAGGAACTGCTCAAAGGGGAAAAAATACCTCAGATAGGGAAAAGGAAAAAGAAAGAAGGGAAAAGAAAAAACATACAGATTTGTATATATACACTTATGGTAGCTGGGATAATTGTACTACTGAATCTATTAGTTCTTGGAACAAAACAGTTAACATTCATAGGATAAGATCAATTTTGCAAGTCTATATCTGATAATCTGAGTAACTCTTCTGAAGATAAGTAAGCAAAATAACCTTTGTTATGTTCCTACTACATTGTTTTGAAAGCCTATATTGTTAATATTTTGGGTTCTTTGTTATTGTTATTTATTTGTCTCTTTTGCTTCTTGTTTTTTCTTATATTTTGTTTTGTTTTCCTCCCTAATAAGAAAGTATAGATATACATGTATAGGCTTATAAATGCCTAGAGCTTCTCCTAAAGAATTTGCAAGAATTGATTTTATTATGTGCGATGGTATGAACAGCTACTTTGAAGAAAATGAGACATTGTGGTAGACATTGCTGATTTCCTGTCATCTTGTTTTGAAGTTCAAGAATGCTTTTATTCTTTGTTTTGATTGGTTTTAGCCTGTTTTCTGTCATTTGATTTCAATATGTGTGAAGGTATGGAAAGTTATTTTAAGGAAAACAACAGACATTATGGTAACTATTGTTGGTTTCCTAATGCCAGGTTTCGAAGGCCAATAATGCTTTCACTCTTTTGTTTTGATTAGTTTTATACTATTTTGTTTTGTTTGAATTTATTGTGTCTGAATGTATGGACAGCTATTTCGAAGAAAACAAGAGTCATTATGGTAGCCACTGTTGATTTTTTTCTTGTTTTGAAGCCCTGTGTTGCTTGCATTGTTCTGTTCTGATCTGCTTTGTTCCAATTTGCTTTGTTTTATTTTATTCTCTTCAAAATAAAATAAAAAAGAAAAGAAAACTATCACCTGATCCAAGGTCATAAATACCTGTATGCTTTCTTCCAGAAGCTTTATAGTTTTAGTTTTTACCTTTGGGTCTTTGATTCATTTTGACTTTTTATATACTGTACAATAGGAGTTTTTATGTACTGAACTATATATCCAGCTTTCCTTGCACCACTTTTTATTTTGAAGGGAATAAAACAAAACAATAAAACAGGACAATACAAAACAGTGTGAACAATATTGAATTTCAAAAACAAGACATAAGGAGATCCCCCATAGCTGCTATATTGCATATTGTTATACTCTAAACAGATGCTCAGACTACCGGCTTTAGGCCTGCAAAGTCAATCAATCAATACAAGCCTTAAGTTGTTTTTGTACTTTAGTTGCTATCATCCCAGATTGTGTTCCTCTGAATCAGCCAGTTGCCTACACATGGAGAAAAGAGGTGGAAGGGGCTTCTTGTCTCCCAGCCCGTACACTGGCTGGCTTACAGGAAGGGAGGCTGACTTCTTGGTTCTTTGCCCAGTCCATGGCCACCACATACTTGCACTATTTTTTAAAAGGCAATTATTGTTTCACTAATGAATTGTTTTGACACCTTTGTTGAAAATCATTGAACTATTAATAGAAAGGTTTGTTTCTGTATTCTCAACTCTACTACATTGACCTATAAATTTGTTTTTATGGCACTAATTTGTTGTCTTAATATTGTTGCTTTGTGTTAAGGTTTAAAATAAGGAAGCATGAATTCTCTGACTTTGTCCTTCATTTTCAAAAATGTTTTTGCTAGTCTGGGTCCCTTAATTTTTCATATGAATTTTAGAATGAGCTTATGAATTTCTACAAAATAATCTGCTGACTTTTGATGGAATTTTGTTAAATCTGTATATAAAGTTGGGTATGTTCCCATTTTAATATTGTCTCTCAAACCATGAAGATAGGTTGTCTTTCCACATATTTTGATCTTCTTTAATTTCTTCCAACAATATTTTGTTTCAAGAGTGTAAACTGTATCCAATTTCTGTCAAATTTATTCCTAATAGTTAAACCTGTTTTTACAATTATCTCTTAACCTGTAACCATGAGGAACTCACATATGAATTCTAAGAGATTTTCAGTGGTTACCTGAATTTTTGAAGGATAGTTTTGTCAGATCTACAATTTCTGGTTGATTCTATTTTCTTTCAAAATTTTGAATATGTCATTCTAGTCTTACCTTACCATTTTTGTGTGTTTTTTAAAAATTTATTTAAGAGAAAAAAAAGACACATATAACAAAGACAAAAAGCAGAAGAGACAAACAAACAGCTAGAGTAAATGCACAACAGTAGCATTACAGGTTTACCAAACAGGATGATAGAAACTTGACAATGGTTGCAATATTGTGTATCGTTATCTTTAAAATGGTTGTTTACATTAACAGATATAGACATGTAAAATTGATCTAATCATATGAGTATTAATTGTTCTTTCTCAACAATGAATACATTCAGCAGTGTGTTCGTTTTAGTTATCTTACGTATACATATATACAGATTTATATCTTTTTCTTTTCCCTTCCCTCTTTCCCCCTTTTCCCTTACCAATTACTTTTGCTCTTTAAGCTGTTTTTTACCCTTACATAGGATTTATTGTAGATTTTGGATCATATATACTGTTTCAGATTCTTACACTAGAGAGACAATACAGTATTTACATATGTGAGTTTGGTTTATCTCACTTATGAGTAGGGTCTCAAGTCGTGTCCATTTACTTATAAAACTCTTAATGCAATCTTTCTTGATAGCTGAGTAGTACTCCATTGTATAAAAATACCACATCTTTTTTATCCATTCTTTGACTGATGGGCACTTGGGTTGTTTCCAAGATCTGGATATTACAGATCGGCTTGCTATAAACATGGGCACACAGATATCACTGTGGTATGATGTTTTCAATTCTTCTGAGAAAATGTCCAGAAGTGGGATAGTTGGGTTGAATGGGATCTCTA
>RJWM01043428.1:0-13417 GCA_004363535.1 Dasyprocta punctata | reverse complement strand
TGTAAACATACTTTTAAAAAGTATAAGCTTGAAAGACATATCTGGTAAGTGTCTAGATATTGGTCTTATGCGTGTATGAAGCTTCTGGGAACAATTTTCAAAGGTGGTGACAGATGGCATTTTATTTCACATTTCAACAGTACTATTGATTTAGAATATCTTGAGTTATTATCTTTAAAAGGATGCCATTAACAGTATTGACATTAAAATTCTGTTTCCAAGACTTTTTTCCTAGAGTAGATTTTTAAATACCTTCCTCATAAAGGAGGTAATTTCTTTCTTTCTTTCTTTCTTTCTTTCTTTCTTTCTTTCTTTCTTCCTTTCTTTTTATTTTTTGCATCAGAGTCAATCTCATTCCTAGATATAGGACCACCTACAGATTCACTTTCACTGTCATTTACATTTTTTCTATCTAACCTATGCGCTCTATAGTTTATATTTTATATGTTTATGTATGTATGCATGTGTATATTTTGAACAACAGCCAGAGTATGAAGATTAAAGAAAAAACCAGAGGTAGAAGATACTGGTGTCATCCTTGTTAGTAGGTATGAATCTAGCTTGATGATCAGGAAACTGTCCAGATGGTATCATGAAGTGCACCAGAGAAGTTGATCTAGAAATGAACCACATACCATGAAATGAGTCCTAGCTCACCCCAATAAAGACTCTGAGTGTACCTGAGTTTGGTGATAGGAACTTAGCCACTCACCATTTAAGCTTTGATAACGTGGTAATGTCCACCATTGCCCTTTTCCTAGAAACCTAGAAGGAAGTTTTGTCACCTTTCTTAAGGAATATTGACCAAGTAATTAACTGTCATCCCAAATGATGTTTATAGAGGATCTCTTGTGGGTGTCACTTATAAAACGGGAATTGTGTGTTCTCTGCGGTCTTAATGGAACTATGAGGTATGCCTGAAATCCTAGCTACTCAGGGGACTGAAATAGAAGGATTCCAGGAATTCAGGGCCACCTAGGGCAACAAAGTCTCTGTCTCAAAGAAGGAATTTTTTCCATTGTTCATCCTGATCCTATACATAAAGCCAAAGTCATTCACCCTCATCAAATGGTTAGCACACTGTTCATACTGGGGATTGTCAGGCAGCACATTCTCACAATCTGTAAAGTGGTTTTTCCTTCTGGTTTGCATGGTACTTGCTAGCCGTAACTCCTTACTTCGAGCATGATCTTTGTTTTTCTGAATGCCCTATAGTAACCTCAGCAGCCCTCATGCTGCTGTGGAATCATTTTAGTAAGTGCTGCTCCTCAGCTACCATATCACATACCCTTAAATATGTCTGTCCTCCATGCACATTGTTTTTTACCTTTCCCTAATTTAAATGGCAGAGACTCTTAACATTTTCCCAATTATCCTCCTGACTGAAATTTAGTTGCTGCTTTCTGTCTTGTTTAAAATGCAAAGCCGTCTCCTAGGGCTGTCCCTTGAAACCATTATTAGGTCTCAATAGTTGAATTAAAATTATTGGCAGACTCACTAGGCAGCCATCCTGTTGCAGACTGAGGGAACTGAATATGGAGAGTATGTGTTTTAGAAGAGTATCAAGGAGATAGCAGGGGAAAGACATCTCTGAAAAAGATCTGACATAGGGCAGATACGGGTGAAGATTCATGGGAAAAATTTCTTGAGAAAGATGCAATAAGGAAAATAAAGGGGTACTGGAAGGGCAGTGGAGGATAACAGAGAAGTGAAATTTCAAAAGGGCAAGTGGGAGACCTTATGACCAAGAGCCCCTGAAACCGTGTATTATTATCTCTGATATGACACACAACTCATTAAGATTAGATATAAAATTTTCCATATCCTTAATAGGATGATAAGTTCCTTGAACTTAGAGACAATGTGGTAATTAATCACCCTTTCTTCTTGGTACTTGGCAGAGTACTTGTCAATATTCTAGTTCAAGTTGCATTAGGAGAAAAACATTAATTTTGCTTATGTCTAATTTTTCCTCAGAAATCCAATTATTTAATTAAAGTCACTGAGTTCCTTGATTCATGGCAAGTTAACTATTAAGTCTTTGACATGTGGTTTATTATCTCAGTTATACAAGGCAACAATTTTCTATCTGATGCTGTGAGGGGTAAGTTGTGAGAGATGAGACTATGAAAAAAGATTGGACCACACTGGGGAGACCACTGAGTTTACACCTGCATGGAGGAGTTACAAAAGAATTTGCAGTGACAATAACAGATGTGTTACTTAGAAATACTAGTGTTCTACCACTTTGAAAGCTGAATAGATTCATGATGGGGGATAATAATGATCTGAATTAGGGCAAAGGAAACAAAGAACATATAGGATCTAGAACTGTGAAATATTTTATGGATAAGACTAAAAATTATTTCAAAAGTGAAAGAAGAGACAATTCAAGATATCGTAGGGGACTGGCAATACTAAGAACAATAAAGAAGTCAGTAGTAAGGATATTAGGGGAGGGGATTTGGTACAGAAAAAAAGCAGAATGGTTTCACAGAAAAATAATGTCTCGAAATGAACATCTGGGGTTAAATTCCTGTCTTGACCTTGTTAAAGTTAACTCTCAGGGACTTAGCTTCTCTTAATGTAAGAAGAAGTATGGCTTTTAGACTAGAACAGGTTTTAAGTCCCTTCCAACTCACCACTGTGGATCTCAGATCCGTGTTTTCTAACTGCTTTTATTGGAGTCCTGGAAGGATGCCACAGAGGACAGATATGAGATTACTCCTAAATTGAGCCCAAGGCTTTGGTGATTGATAGCTGCTTCCAATAACTATAGAAAAAAGGGCATAGTACCTTGGTGTTTGGGTTGCCCATGATAAGAATCAGTATCATATTAAATCATCCTTCTGTGTTCTGCTACTCTTTCTTTATTGATAGGCTTATTGACCTATCTAGCTTTTTTATTTTGTTTTTGCAGTGATCCCCAGCATGACACACAATGATGAGGATAGCTGTCCACCTCAGCAATATTGAGAGAGGACAGAGTCCTGAAGGAGAGGTGGATTCAGGGAGCCTGTCAGGACTTTGCTGGATAAGTTTGTGTATACATATGAGAACAAGGAGTGCTATGGCAGCGAAAAAGAGTAAGAGTGTGCTCCGAAGAGAAAAATAGAGGTATGGGAGGACAAAGGGGAATGTCAATGAATTTTAGGGCAGTTTCCTTTCTGGTGGCTGCCTGGAGGAGAAGATGGAGGGCAGAGAGAATTGATCCAAGGGCAGGGGCAAGGTTGATTTGGAGGCATGGCAGCAATATATGCAGTGCAGAGAGGCTATCTTATTTACCGAGAGGTACTGCAAAGAGGCAAAGAGTGCTGACAGGGCTGTAGAGATACTACATGAGGGCTCCAGCCCTGAAGAGTGGGACACTATTTAGAGTGAGGGTCATGGTAGAAGCAATAAATAGAGCCCCATCTCATCCATTCCAATCTGGTGCTGGCATTAACCTAATTTTCTACAGAAGTCCTATCTTCAAATTTTATGAAATCGTGCTGCAAGTGGGCAAGTGGGAGGCTTTGTGCTTACCTTCTCCTGGGAAGTGAGTTTCACCATAATTGCTTTTTATTTTCATCACTGAGTAAAATACTTCAGGATCCCTAACTTCCTATCAGTTCCCCAGGCCTTCATGTGGACAACTGCTTTTAATTCTAATCAATATTAGAATAAGCCCCGAGGAGTGCATTTAAGGTTTTGAACTGATTACATCCCAAAATCAAGCAAAGAGTTTCCAGATGCTGCAATGTGCTGCATAAGTTCAATAAAAATTGCTATGCTCATCAGCATCACTGCCTATTGTTATGGCCATGGACAAACTCTATCTTTCATTGCCCATTTCACTTTAGTTCTTCAACTTAATAATCCCCATCCCAGGGAGAAACTCCATTAACATTTGCAGATGTCCATGAAAATGTGGAAGGAAGATAGTTTTGAATGTGAAATACTCAGGTAAGATCCTGGATATCTTGCTGCTTGTAAAATAATTTCAGAAGAAAAAAATGAGTTTCTATAGGGTAGAAATAGAATTCTAAATAATATTAATTAAGGTAATAGTTACATATGGTATTAATTTGTTTATTAATTCACTACTTCATTCTGCATAATTTGAGGAGACTCACAACAAATGCACATGCAATGAAATAGTGAAAAGTAGAAGGGGAAAGAACATTAGTAGCAAGGAAAATAGAACAATATATTTATGACAACTATGATAAGGGTAGTGATTCATCTCCAGGCTCCCTGGTAGACAGGAAAGGATGATGTATATATGTGCTAATAGCGCGCCTTGTTATTGGAAAACTGAGCATTTTATTTCTTAAGAGAAACAAATTTTTTTCCTAGTACTGTGTTAATTAAAAAAAAAAAGGAAACTATACAAAGAACTTTGTAAAGGGCTATTGAGCAATGTATTATATAATGACCTAATATTTTTTATACTGAATGCAGTTACAAATATCATATGTATGCTTCTGGCAGTGATCTTTGATAGAAGCTGGGCAAATATTAATAATTATAATGTGTCATAAAAGCAGTTCCCAAAGAGCTCAGGTTTATAGAAATGAATGCTAAGCTTTTATAAGTCCAACTTTATTCAGAACTTGTATTTCTCAAGTTTTAAGAAAAGTCCCTAAATTCAAATTAATTTTTGGAGGTATGCTGATTCTAGGCAAGATGAAATAAGCACAGTATATTTGTGGTGATTGTTTCTGAATGCAACTATAAAACATGGGTAGGATTCATGGAACAGTTATTTGTGGGCCATAAAAAATAAATAGCATTGAGAAAGATTAAGATTGGAGAGAATTTCAGAATTCCAGTAACATCAAAATTAATGGTGAGTTTTTGATACAATATCTTTCAGTATCTCCTAACCTAAACTCAGTGCAGCCTGAAACCTGGGGTGGGTGTTAGTGCGGTCAGACAGAGCTTTGAGAGAAGCCGTTTAGTTCTAACTGCAGGAACAGTGAAGGGGTTCTTTAGAGCTGATAAACAATGTAGAACCCCAAACCCCAGTCAACCCAGTGAGACCTGCCAAAGCCAAACCAGTGAGCACCAGCAGGAGCCTAGACACCAGGGTTGGGAAAACTTCCTTTCCAATAGGGGTAGCTGTGGTAATGAGAAAGAGGTATGAACTCCCATGAATTTTTCTTCTTAATCTTGCTACGGTTTGACCTTTGGTGTGGGCACAGCTATGAAGAGTGTAAGGCAGAATGGTGCAACCAAAGTCCTACTATTCTGGACAGATTACCGAAAGAGAGAATGTCAGGGAATCAGAAAGTGCTGAGGAGACCTTCATAAAGGGAGAACAATGAGAAAGTGACTCCTTAAAATTGTAAGTGAATTTTTGTGCTTACCTATGAGCTACGAAGGTGTCAATCTAATTTCCAAAGCCATAGACTTTGAGTACAGAACTATGGTCTGTATCAATGTCTAAGATCTAGACCAACTACTGGGTTGCTTGCATTCATTACATATCTGAATAAGGCTGCAGAGACTTTAAAAATTTAACGCTGACAAAATAATCCATAGAAAACCAGTCATCACTTGAAGTCTGGATCCAAACATGTCTATTATTTGCAAAAATAAAGATGTATTTATGCTCTGTAGGATTTGAGCAAGGCCTAGAGTCACACAAAATATTCAAATTGTTTAGAACGTAAGTCAAAATTACTGAACATATGAACAAATACATGTATCCCAATTTACATGAAAAAATTCCACACTTTGCATGCAGACATCAAGATTGCATAGATGTCAGAAAAATTTGACAAGTACTTTAAAGGAACTATTTAGGAAGTGCTCTAACACCCATAAGGGAACATTCTTTTTTTTTTTAAATTTACAAAGAATCTACAAAAAAACTTCAATAAAACAGGCAAACAGATTTAGCAAGGGTCATGGTACAATGTCACAAAGCCATATACAGAAATCTAGTGTTGGCCTATATACAAGAAATGAATAATTCAAACGTAAAATTGTAAAGGTATAAGTTACAACATCACAAAAAAGCTTAAAGTAACATCACTGTGTAAATCTACCAAAATACTTTCATTATCTATATCCTAAAAACAATGAAAACTGATCAAAAGTACTCATATACAACCTAAATAAATGAAGAGAGACTATGCATGTGAATTTGACAAATATCAAACCATTTACTATCCCTAAACTTATCTATAGATTCACCTCAATATCTATCAAAATCTCAGGGAATTCTTTTTTCTTTAACTATCTTAACTATTTGTTTATATACATATACATAAACATATACATAATTTTTCCTTCAGTTTGCCACACAAGTGCAAAAATACGACACTTACATATGTGTGATGTATTTATTTCATTGATAAGTATGTTCTCAAGGCACATCCATTTAAGTGTAAAATTGTCCAGTTTATCATTCTTTACAGCTGAGTAATATTCCATTATATAGTAATACCACATCTGTTTTGCCCATTCCTTGATCGAAGGGCATTTATGTTGTTTCTAAAACCTGGCTATTATGATCTGCATTGCTAGGAAACATTCTTAAAAGAGATGTAAGAGTAGAAAATCTCAGTGAAGAGCTTAGGGCTATAAAGAGAAAGCAAATGGAAATTTTATAATTGAAATATTCAATAACTAAATGAACTCAGTAACACAATGTGAGTGACAGATGAGTTAGCAAACTTGAACATAGAACAGGCAAAATTATGCAGTGTTAACAAAAGAATAAAGCTTAAAAATAAAGGATTGTAGCCTAAAGTCTAACAATTGTGACTTCAGAGTGTCAAAAGCATGAGTGTGTAAAAAAATTTGAAAAAATAATAATGAAAAGATTTCATATCCTTAATTTTATTTTTAATTTTTATTTTTTGGTACTGGGGATTGAACTCACAACCTTGCACCTACCAGGGAGGTGCTTATGCTGCTGAGCTAAATCCTCAGCATATCCTTAATTTTAATAAATGTCAGAAACCTACTGCCTCTTAAAACTGAAAGAACTATTTTATGGGCTATATCAAAAGAAATCCCATTTTCAGACACATCATATTCAAAATTAAAAAAAAGAAATGCACTCCCAAAATCTTGAAAACAACTAAAGGAAATGATTCATTATTCATGGAAACACAACAATTTGATTAAGTATAGATTTAACATTAAAAACCATGGGAACCAGATATGGCACGGCACTTTCAAGTGCCAAAGAACTGTCAGTTCACAGTTCCATATCCAGCAAAAATATCCTTCATGAATGAAGATAAAAAAATGGCATTTGCAGATGAAGGACAACTAATAGATTGTGTTGCAGCAGACCTATTCTGGAAGAATTACTTTGGTGGCCTTTAGGCAAAAGGGTAATGATATGAAAGGAAACTTGACTATCCAGGTAAATATAATGAATTATTGTCTTCCAAAGTACTTTACAATGTATTTATTAGCTTGAAGAAAAACTAACTTTTTATGGAACTTGCAATGTTTGTAGATGTAACATGTTAGACAATTACAATATAAATAAGGGAATCTATTGGGTGGTAAAATTTTTTAAATTCCTGTCAAGTAGTAAAGTATTGATTCAAAAAAGACTGTGAAAGGTGCGTTTTTTTTTTTTAAATTTACTAGTGCTTTTTGGCAGTGCTTTAATAATTACATTTATTGTGGGAAGTTGGTAGATGTACACAACACATGTTAAATTTTTTTAAATCTCTTATCCCTCTTCCCTCCTTCCCTGCTCCCTCCAACTCTCTGTCTCCTTTTCATTTGCAAAAGCTCTATTTTGTATCACTAGAGTAAACACAAAAAATTATATGAACAGGTACAAATAGTTAAAATTAGACTTACTCTTATAATTTCTTACAGTAACAAAATATTAAAATAATGTAAAAAAGAATAGATGAAACTATGCAACTTTAAGACTTACTGAAGTGACAATAATCAAAATATGTGACATTAGCAAAAACATAGACACAGAGATAAATAGAAAAGGATGAATCTGGAATTAAAAATTGATTCATATGATGAATTGATTTTTGCCAATGATGCAAAGGCATTTAAAGGGTTGTTATTTGCAAAAAATGATCTGAGTGCAATTGGAGTTTTGCATACCTTGATCCATGACTCACACCTTATAAAAATTGCAAAGTACGTTATAGATTTAAACATACAATATAAAACTTTTAGAGGAAAATATAGGAGGCAATCTTCATGATTTGCATTTAGGAAAAACATCTTCCATATGACATTAAAAGTGGAAAACAAACAAACAAAATAACTAACAAAGAGTAAGTTGACTGTCCCTGAAATGAAAAATAAAAATCTCTAAAAGCACTATTAAGAAAATGAAAAGACAAACTATAAAAGAATATATTTTCAGATCACATAACTGACTAAAGACTTACGTTCATAATGTAAAATAACTCTGAATATTCAATAATAAAATCAAATAGTGGGTGAAATATTCAACCCAAGATAACATATATGAATGACATGTTCATCATTGTTAGTCATTAGAGAAATAGATGAAAATCACAGTGAGATGTACTACACAAGCTATTAGAAAGGCTAACATGAAAATATCAAATGCTGCTGAAGACAGAGAGGAACTGAAACTCCCATGCATTTCTGCTGAGAATGAAAATGCCACATAATCTCTGGAAAATGATTTGGCAGCTTCTTATAAATCTAAACATATATTTACCAAATGACTCATTCGTTCCACTCCTGTTCACTTAAATTATAATTTATGTTCACACAAAAACCAGTGATCACCAATGTTTATATTCTCTATGCTTAATCATCAAAAAATGGGGGCAACCTAGTTCAATATAGGAATAAACTGTGGAAAAAAATGGAAAAACTACTTAGCTATAGAAGTACAGAAGGCATTTACATTATTGACATGTAACAACTTGGCTTTTTTTTTTGAGAGTGAAAGAAAGAAGCAAATCTCAAAAAGTTAATGGAGGTATGATTCTGTTAATGTGACAAAAGACAAGCATATAAGGATGAATAACATTTGTGCTTTCTAGAGGTTAATGAATACAAAATAACAGAGTTTTTCTAGGATGACAGAACAATTATATCTTCAGTGTAGAGGTGGTTGAACAAATGTATGCATGTGCTAAATTTATAGAAAAAATCTGTTTCAGTACAGTATGTAAATTTTAAAAATAACATTTAATATAATTTAAAAATAACTTTTTTGTCCTTCACTGGTGAAGATTTAAATCTGTCATTTAAATACATGATCTTAAAACCAGATGTGCACTTCTTATGCTTATAACTGCTAAGGAATTTTGAAATATAAAATATAGCTAAAATAAGCACATATTACAAGAATAATAACATTTAAAACACTATTAAATTAATGTGGCAGGTAATGTTTGGCTGAAACTAAATCTTTCCTCCCACATGTATGGTACCATTCAAGTCCATGTTCCTTTGAGTTAGGTACGCTTGGGTTATTTGGTGATTTAGTTCTTTTATACTGCTATTCTAAACATAGTGAAACCTATTTTTAGATGATACACTGTAAAGTTCTTTCAACTTTCATTTGGCAGGTTGGGTCATTGATTTGTTCATATTTGTTTAGGCAATTAAAGTAGTATTACTTCACATTGATGCGGTTGCCAAGGGAGATTCAAATGTCGGTAGTGAAATCACAGGGCAGAAAGTCCTCAGTTGTACTGAGGATAAATGCATTGATGATCACAAATACACCCATACACGTGTCTGTACTTGAGTGTAGGTGTTTGTATTTAAAAGACATAAATATGTACAAATATATGCCAACTAAAAACAGTTGCCAATCAAATTGAAAACTTCAAATTAAATCATTGCATAGAGCTCAGAATCACTACAAATATTTTGGTCCTCAGATATTTGGAGAAAAACTCCGTTAAACAATATGAGATTTGAATAATAGAGAATTATAGGCATCCTCCATATTTAAAAATTTTAAACCAGTTAGTATCCATTTAATGTATAGAAGAGTCTAATCTAGGGACTATTTAGGGTAGGAGTGTTTTACTCCAGGACTTTCCAGGGTCTTTGCAATCACTTTCTTTTGCCTTCTCCTCTGCCCTGTGTTCTCTGTGTCTTTCATACCAACCTTGTGTTTGCTATTGTTGTGGGGATTACTTCATGGTCATATGTTTTATTGTCAATTCATCATTTTTCCTCATTTAATTCTGCAAAGATTTCTCTTTTCTGGGGTTTCTATCAGTGGGTTCATAGTTCTTTTATGTCTGTTTCTTTGGCATAATGTTTTTAAGGTTCTATTTTCCACAGTGGTATTGTATTTTACATTTCTACCAGTAGTGTTTGAGGGGTCCAGCTTCCAGATAGTGTCAGTTTTATTATTTTAGTCATTCTATTGTGTGACTGTAATATGTATTTTATTTAATTTTTACCTTAATTTGCATTTCTCTTATGAGTAATGATTTGTGAATTGTTTGATCTTTTGCCTTTCTTTTTCTTACAAATGGACAGATTTGTGATTCTTGAATAGTGATTTTTGCATATTCTAGACATAAGTCTTTTGTCAGATAATTGGCATCATGTACGATTTCTTAAAATCTCTGGCTCACCTTTTCTTTTTCAAACATCACTAGAAAAGTGTAAGTTTTCATTTTCATAGAGTTTAGTCTACTAATGATTTCTATTATGGTTTGTGCTGTTTGTGCTCTGCTTAAAAGTTTCTGCCTATAGCAAACTCTTAAAGATTTTTCTTTTCTTCTCTTTTTCTCTTTTCTTTTTTCTCTTATTTTCTCTCTCTCTCTCTCTCTCTCTCTCTCTCTCTCTCTCTCTCTTTCTTTCTTATCCTTCTCCTTTTCCTTCTCCTTCTCCCTCTCCTCCTCCTCCCCTTCCTCCCCCTCTTCCTCCTCCTCTTCCTCCTCCTCCTCCTCATTTGTTTTTGTTAAAGCTCAACTTTGGAGCAGTATTTGTCAGGTATATGGTAGAATAACCCTTCACCAGAATTTGTCTCATGTTTTTCTCATGATCAGACTGAGGTTGTATGTTTTGGGGAGAAAAATAATAGAGGCAAAGTGCAATTTCATCATATCATCTCAAGGATATGTTCATATTCTCAACATGATTGATCACCATTGATGTTGACACTAATCACCTGGCTGAGATAGTATTTGTCAAATTTTTGTGCTGTAAATTTACTCTTTTTTCCTTCTTGCACTCTCTGGGAAAGAACTCACTACGTGCAGCTCACCTTTATAGAGTGAGAAATTATGGTTTTCTGCCTTTGTTTAGAATTCTCCATGAGAGATTTGTCTTTTCTCCATCATTTATTTATTTGTTGACACATATATTAACATTAGTATGGGCTTGCAGATTTCTTTGAATTGTCAGTTTTAATTTAATAGTGTTTTATTTAATTTTTGATGTCCAGATTGTTTGACTTTTGGTCATTGGGAGCTCTGTCAGGTGGCCCCTGTGCCCTTTTGACATAATCTCAACAGTGTGTGTGTGTGTGTGTGTGAGAGAGAGAGAGACAGACAGAGAGAGAGAGAGAGAGAGAGAGAGAGAGAGAGAGAAACTCTTTCTTAGTTTTATATTTTTAATGGCACTACAAGACGATCCAGCCTCATCTAGTGTATCTCCTCTGCCAGTCCTAGATTCAGTCATTTCTCCAAGAACCCTGGGCCTGTTTATTGGAGAATGCATTAGAAAGCAAGCTCCAGAGGTCAGACATGCTCAGTGTTAATGGAGTTTTGTTTTTCTTAGGCACTCTTGGATGACAGGATGAAACACATTTGTGTGTTTACTAATCAGTACATATACATATATCTACAAGTATTTCTATGTGTAAACATCTATATCTGTATTAAATTAACAAGGAGGTTTTATTTTTCTGGTGCTGTGGATCACAGGTGTTAGGTAAGTGCTATACCACTGAGCCACTGACCCAGCCTTTTAATAACTTCTAATGAGGTCTTCATCACAAGTGTAGTGCTACACTGATTGTTCTAATCTGTTCTCCTTGCTCATCTATAGCCACCCACTTCAACAGTGAGAAGAGTATTTATATTTGTCTATATTAATGTGAATCCTGATTGTACCACACAAACTTTCTGGAGTATAAAAAATTATCATTTCCTTGCCAGAAAAATCACAGCCATGTGGTTTCCCCATGCCCCAATTCTTGTAACCAGAGGCACAAGAACAGAAATGGATAGACAGATTTGCACGTACAGAGACTGTAGCATGAAGGAGGAGGCGGGAGAAAATGTATGTATCTGGGTGCTTACTATGGGCTTTCTCGCTTTTCTGCTAAAGGAGACAGAAAAAACATTGCTCTTTGAGAGTGATACTGGATCCTGACTCTAACTTTTTGGAATGTAAGTAAATCTCTTTGTGAAAAGTAAAACTACTTTTTCTATCTTTGCAACTAGGGTTGCTTGCTGGATCTGGGTCTCAGCCTCCCTTGAGATGGAATCCGCTGATAGGTAAATCTGTCGGCAGTCTTTCTTACCCAATCCACTGTAAATTAACCTCAGCACTGTTTTGTTCTTTTTTGTTTTAGTGGAGGTTCCAAGTTCAACAACATTTGCTGAGGAGAAGGGATAGAGCTGAGTGGCACAAACGCCTGCCCAGCTAGTGCAAGGTCCTGAGTTTGATCTCCTGTACCAAAAACAAAACAAACAAAAACCCCCTCCCAAACCCCAAAACACAACAACAGCAACAAAAACCATTTGCTCAAAAACCTCTCACTCTGTAGCAATATTAAAATATTTTCTCTGTAGCTCCTCTTAAAAATGAGGAACATAAGGCTCAGATAGGCTAAATACTTTTAAAATTTATCGGTACAGAAGGTGGGATTTAACAGTAACATGTCAATATTCAAACACACCTTACTTCCAGCAGTGGCTTAACCCCAGGAAAACTCCCCTGTCACTTCCTAGTCCCAAAAACTTGAAGAACTTACTTGATGTCGTCCTTTGACTTTGCTGATGCTCATATTCCTTTCTTTTTCTGAGCATTTTCTATATCTTCATTAGTTAACTATGCAGAGTTTTCCTTTCTATTTGATTCTAATATTTATTCAGTAGTAGCTTTGTATTTTTAGTATTTTGGTGCACCACAGGTATTTCTTAAAATATATCTTGTTTTCTGGAATTTAAGAGACTGTCTTTTTAAGATTTTAGGAAAGATGAGGTAATCCCAAAAGAATAATCTAACAAGTAACACCATTAACCCTGTTTCCAAGAGTAGATTTCTTGGTTTAATGTGAACAAATAGCTCATCATCAGTTTGAAACGTGTCAGTGGTCTCCCACATATATTTCTTCCTTGAGTCTTCATTACTCAAGGAATTTCATGCTTATTCTAACATTGTATTTTGTTATTGTTTCCCTGAAGGGGTTGTATTAATGCAACAGTAATGTTCAAGGTCAGGGTATGAGATTGTAATTCAGAAGAGTGTAAAA
>RJWM01043427.1:0-13268 GCA_004363535.1 Dasyprocta punctata | reverse complement strand
TGTGTGTGTGTGTGTGTGTGTGTATGTGACGGGGTTGAGACTCCAGGAAGACATGTGGGTGCCGGTGTGTGGGGTGCTGGGGAGCCAGAAGTGGGTGCTCACCTTGGAGAACTGGGCAGCGACTGCTGGCAGTGGACCAGCTGTAAGCACAGCCATGTGGAGTGAGCTTGAAAGAAGGGAAATAATGCAACCCGTGTACCATATATCCAAAGCCACATGTGTACTATATGCATAGGTCTATGCCATTTCCATGAACAGAAGCCAAAGAAAATAGTTTTACAGAGGACAAAAGTTGTAGACATGAAAGGAATAAGAATGGTTTGCTGATGGGGAGTGGAAATGAGAACAAAAAGAATGAATTGTTGTGGGAGACAACTTGAGCGGGTCCCCTTGAACACAGAACAATTGCTGCAACTTTGATTATATTGAAACTTATTTTCTTATGTTGATGTATACAGAGCTGACTATGGTATGTCCTTCTCTCTTTAATTGACTCTAAGCATTGCAAATAAGGCTAGCTGAGGTACTGAGATGTAATCTCTAAAGCCATTCGACAGTGTCCTGTTGCCTCCCATAGTGATCTCTGTAAAATGTATAGGCACAGCGGGATGGCAGAGCCAGTGAGCTCCAGGAATGTCAACTGGGTATGAGCCTCCAAAAAGAGGCTATGAGTCCCCAGGGCATAAAAGTTTACATATCAGAAGCAGGTACTGGCATGTAGTCTTTAAAGCCATCAGACAGTGTCCTGTTTCCTCCCAAAGTGACCTTTGTAAGATGTATAAAGCACAGCAGGTTGGCAGAGCCAGTGAGCTCCGGGAATGTCGACTGGGGATGAGCCTCGAAAAAGAGGCTGTGAGTTCCCAGGGCATAAAGTTTACATATCAGAAACTGAAGTAGTAGCCTCATAAAATAATTCAGTCGCTATCTTGATTGGGTTGTGCAAATTGAGCCCCTTGTATATCTTCATCTGCATTTTGCAGAGATACCTTTCTGACTACCTTACTAGCCAGCTCAAGTTACTCATGTAGTTCCCACCACCCTCCTCAAGCCACCCCCTTGCTTCACAAGTTAGTAAATTCTGGGAGAGGCCTAGGATCAAGGCCTTTGTCTGTATGTCCTCAGGAGGATTGGACTTAGGACCCCTTGGCTGCCCTTAACCTGGAATATGTCTCCGAATCTTTATTCTCACCGTGGGTTGCATTGAAGGTGGTAGATTGGAATTAACTTACCGAGATTCCAATAACGTCTCAGTGGAATTATAAATATAATTTTTTGGATTGAGAGGAAGATAAAAAAAAAGTATATATAATACTTGGATTACCGTACTCAATATTTGGGGCTACAATAAATGATATTTCCATACATTTACAGTGAACAATCTGAAAGTAATATTGAGCAAAACTTCTTTTGTAGTATCATCAAGAAGAACAAATTTATTTATGAACAAAACTAACAAAAGAAACAGCGCATGTACAGTTATGCCACTTATAGTGACGTTTTGGCCCACGATGAACCGCGTATATGACTGTGGTCCCCTCAGATTATAATGGGGATTGCTGGGTGCGCTGGTGCTCCCTGTTAGTCCAGCATTGAGGAGGCTGATGCAGGAGGGTTGATGCAAATTTGGGGCCCACACAGTGAGTTCACGGCCGGTCTGAGCCCAAGGAAAAGATTCCCTTCCCCTGGTGCCGAGGCCGTTGTACACTGTACTGCAGCGCACAGCTCAGGTGTCTGCGCTCCTGTGGACACAGACAGAACTGCTGTGCTGCTAGTTGTGTGAAAGCACAGCACGTGCAATTCTGTGCAGATGTAATGATGAGAACCAGTGGCACTGATTTATGTGTTTTCTGTATGATGCCTATTAAATCACTTTAGAGCGTACTACTTGTATATTATAAAACAAAAAAGGTTTCTCATAAAATGTGATGCAGGCAGTAGCTTTGTGAGCTTTGTAACCATGTCCCTCGGTCTCCTGAGGACCACAGTGAGTGGCTGCCCTGTCCATTTAGGTTTGTGTGAAGTTTGCTCAGTGATGCTCACCCCAGGGTGAGTCTGGCTGATGACAGTTCTCAGGTCCCTGTCAGTTAGTGACCCGGGACAGGACTCTGAAACCTCTACAATACTGTCCAGAAGAATTTAAGAAGATCGAAATAAAGGAATAGAAAATTCATGCTGTCTTCCTTCTGTCAGGCTGGCATAGCAAATGCCACAGATCAGTGGCTTCCACAGATTTGTTTCTCCCCGTGGTGGAGGCCGGGAAGCCTGAGAGGAAGGTGCGGGCTGAGGGAGTCTCTGGTGAGGGCCCGTTTCTGGTTTGCAGGACGCCTCTGCTGTGTCTACCCAGGCAGAGTGAGAGATCTGTCTCCCTCTCTTGTTAGAAGGGCACTAATCCCATTCCATGGGCTCTACCCTTGGGATCTGATCACTTCCCAGAGGCCCTGCCTCCAAACACCATCACACTGGGGAGTAGGGCTCCAGAGACACATTCGGGGAGGGCAGAAACATTAAGTCCTTCGCACATGCCACAAACGTGTGTGGGTGACATTGGTGACATGGTGAAGATGGCAGTACTCCCAAGTCAAACAGCAGATTCAGTGCAATTCCTATCAGACTCTCAGCTGGTCACTCAGTAGAAGCAGATAAACCAATTCTGAAATTCATGTGGAATTGTGAGGGACCCCAACTGCCAAAATAATCTTGAAAAAGAACAAAGAGGAATCTAAGTGGATGGATGAGGGCTGTGAACTGAGACCCTGTGTCCTGAGTCCTCTCATGCTCACCCCAAAAGGAATTTATTACATGGTGGTGTTTGAGATAGCAAGGATCCCCATAACCCAGTGTGTTATTGTCACAGGTTCTCTGAAGGTGGAGGTACCAAGAAGTACAGTGAGGGTACACCTGACTGACAGTGTCACCATCACCTGCAATGTCACTGGCTTTCCAAAGCTGGACCTCAGTGTTATGGGATTCAGGTGGTATCGGAAGGATCCTGTGTCTAAAGCAGACATCATGGTGTTACAGTTATTTGGCGATACTAAAAACGTTGGCCGAACTGGGGCTGAAGTTTCTCTCAAGAGGCTGCACAGAGGTGACGCCTCACTACATCTGCCTGGGGTGCAGCTGGGGGATGCAGGAGAATACTGGTGCCAGGTGGTGGACCCCCCTGACATGGCACAAAGCAACGTCTCTCTGGAAGTCCTGGGTGAGTACCTGAGGGCAGTGGCCTGCAGTCCCATGGCGCTGGGTCCTGGGGTGGGGATGCAGTTGGGCCCCGTGGGGCAGAGGGTTAGAGTGTGGGTCTATCCCAGACACGGGCTCCCTTCCTGGGCTTATATAAACAGTTAGACCACCCTGGGCAAGTCATTAGTCACTCTGAACTTCAGTGCTCTACCAAAGTGGATTATAGGTAAGATGGCAGGAAAATACAGAGGAAATGCTTAGCATAGAGCTCAGTCCTCCTAAGTGCTCAGTAAACGATAGCATTAGCAGTTGTTATGTAATTCCCCTCCTGCATGAGCAGTCACTGTCACTGAGGAAGGGACAGTCACTCAGAAAGGGGACAGGTGCTGGGCCCTGGCTAGACTGACCTGAATCCTATTCCAGTGTTGTTACTTCTAACCTGTGACTTTGGCCCATCATTTAATTTCCTTAAAGCTGAATTTTCCCAGTGTATCAAATGGGCTGGTAACTCCTACCTGCCTCATGATAAGATATGTGTAAAACAAGATATGGTTGGACATCTTTATATTCCAGTGATCTGGGAGGCTGAGGTTGAAGGATCTCAAGTTTGAGGTTATCCTGGGCAACTTAGTGAGACTGTCTTTCAAAATCAAGCAAAAAAGTATAACCAATAAACACAGATGGGAAAAATATAGTAAACACATTGCTGAGTCGCAGTGATTCCCTGGTACAGGTGAAAATATCCAGTTGTTTGCCTGTTGTACTGTAGGTTGGTTCTCAGTCAAGGTTTAAAACATCTCCCAAAAAGCTCGCTGAGCTGCCGTTTCCACTTGTATAAAAGCATCTGATATGTGGAGGAGCGCTGTAATTTATTAGTTTGTGGCTTAACCACAGAGGTTTATTTTTTTACACTTCTGGATTCTAGAAGTCTGAGGTCAGGGTGTCAGCGGGATTGATTTTACCTGAGTCCTCTTTTCTTGGCCTTCCCTCTGTTCCCTGACAGTCTTTTGTGTATGTCTGTCTGTCCTAAATCTCTTTTCTGGAAAACACACCACTTACAATGGATTAGGACTCACCCTGACAGTCTTGTTTGAATGTAATTATCTCTTTATGAATTTATCTCCAAATCTTCACATACAGTGATACCAGGCACTCTGGAGAGGACATAAGAATTTTAGGGAGACACAGTTCATGACAAAAGAGCAGCATTTTCAAACCCCCTTAATTGTATGTGTTACTTTGATCACTTTGTACATAGTAACATTAGGTATGTAGGGGTATAGTACTTGGAAAAATTCATTGATTGTGCAACTCACAGAAAGCCTGAAACAACAGTGGCTTTTAAAACAGAAACAAATAGACTTACAAGATAGTCCAGTGGGTTCTCTTGTTATTCCTGCCACTGTGCAGAATTTATCCTGTCATTACCAGCTTGCCTTAGTAGGAAGCAGTTGATTTCATTAGGAAACCAATATTGATAATTTCCCGCTAATCGAAATCCATAATTTATTCAGATTTCCTTAGTTTTCACTTAATATCCTTTTTTTCTTCCTGGATCCCATCTAGAATACCACATACTTTTAATTTGCATGTCTCCTTAGTCTCTTTTTGCCTGGGACAATTTCTAGACTTTCCTGAATTTTGATGTCCTTGACAACTTTGAGGAGTAGTGGTCGAGTTTTTGTAGGATGCCACTCTGTTGGCATTTGTTTGCTGTGCTTATAATGTGACTGGGGTTTGGTTCTTGGAGGGTGATCAGAGAGGTGGAGGGAGTTTGCAACCCTTGTCCAGTGACATAATTTATGGCTCTCGATGTTGCCCTTGATCGCCTCAGCGCTGTAGTATGTGCCTGGCTCCTTCACTGTTAAATTATTCTTCCTGTCTGTTTCTGTGCTCTGACCTTTGAGAGGAAGTCACTCTGTGTGGCCCCCACATAAGGAGTTATGCTCCTTTCCCTTTGGGATGCAGTTGCTCCATGATTTATTTGGAATTCTTCACAGGAGATTTGCTTTTGTTTTTGCTTTTCATTTTCTCTTTACAGACTCTTATGTCCAAAGAGCCCCATTCAGAAATCGTAGCAACTCATTGGGAGTTCATGTGGATTTTAGGGGGACCTAAAGGTGGCCTCATAAGAGGGGAGTAATATTTTAAAACTTCCATCCTTGTACATAGAACTTCGAATGTGTCAAACATATTAGTGTTGGAGGTGCAGCTTACAGAAACCCTGAAATAACTGACTTTTAAAAAAAAGTTAATAGATTAATAAAATAATCCAGCACAGAGCTTGGGTTTTAGCTGAGCAATAGGACACTTGTCTCGCAAACTGAAAGCCCTGGTTTCAGTCCTCAGCACCAAAACATTGAAAAGCTATTAAAAGAAAGAAAGAAAGAAAAAAAGAAGGAAAGAAAGAAAGAGGCCAAAGTGTTCACATATTACTCCCATCACTATGCTCCATTTACCCTGTCATTAACAGCACAATTGATAAAATTAATGTACCAATATTGAAAGCATAGTGTTCAATAAGGTCCACAGTTTATTACAAATATTTTAGCTGTTATTTAATATCCTTTTTCTGTACCAAGATCTCCTCTAAAGTACCACATTTCTTTTAGAAGTCCTTAATTTTACTGAGTTGCAACTTCCCAACTTTTTCTTCCGTGTTTTCTTGCATGGTTCTTGCTTTGGCATTCTATTCAATCACTTCATAGTTTTGGCACTGCTGTAATTAAAGTGAGAGCTTCATGCATGCCGGGCTTTGTATTCTCATCGAACTCCATCCGTGGTCTTCAACTATGTTTAAGTGTGTCACCAAATTCAAGGCCTCTGAATTTTCTCTGATGGTCCATTAGGGATACTTTATTATCTCATGTATTCATTCAAATCCAGGATCCATTTTGAATTAATTATTGAAGGAAGTAGGACTCAGTCCAGTTTCCATGTGCACTGTTTGCATAGGAATGTTGAATTTCCCAGCACCATCCTTGATTTATTTGGACTGTCCCTGCTCAGTTATCACCTCGGCTCCTTGGTCAAACATGAGCTGAATACATTTGTGTGTGTCTATTTCTGCTGTTCAATTCTGTTGATGTATTTGTCTACTCTTTCATCAGATTTGCACAGTTTTTATTTAAAGCTATTTCCTGGGAGGTACTTTTACCAACCCTTGTTATATCAAGAGTGCCCAGACCCTGGGTTCACGTGGCCACACCAACTTGCAGTAGGAGTTGGTGATGGACCTTTAAACCTGGATGTGTTGCGTCCAGCTAAAGATTAGCATGAGAATCAAGGTCACAGTGTATCAAAATCATACTGGCTCGGGTACCCGCAGTGAGACTGTTAAACTTCAGCCAGGTCCCATTCAGTTTGCGCACCTTTGTTGAACTCTAATGTGGGCCATATATCGAATTGGGGGTCAGCTTGTTTCTACCCACTGTCCAGAAATTCACAGTCTGCTGTGGCAGCTCAGTAAGTTTTGAGCTTATTCCTAGCATGGTTGAGGCCTTGTCTCTGCCTCTGGGTGTACATCTTTGAAAAGAGTGGTTGCTGGTATTTTCTGTCTTGCTTGCCTATGGTAGAAGAGATGCTGGTGTGTAGCTTGGCAGAATCCAGTTAGCATGATATGGGAGAAGAAAAGTGTAATATTTGCTGAACCCAACTTTGTGACTTCTCTTCCCTGGCAGCTGAGCCAACCAGCAGACTGTTTCTGGACCAAACCATGAGGAATGGTGAAGACACATACCTTGTGTGTCAGTCCTTTGGGTTCTACCCAGAAGTCATTGACATAACATGGGAAAAACAGGCCCACAATGTTTCCCAGTACAGAAGGATTTTTGCGGACATCCGTACTGATCTCATCATCATAAATGAGGATGGTACATTTAACATCACCAGCTACTTGAAAATCAATGCCTCTCTGGAAGACAATGGAACCATCTACTATTGTGTAGTGAACCACAGATCCTTGCACACCTCCCAAAGGCTGAACTTGACGCTGTTTGCGAAAGGTAAGCATCTTCTTACATTTCTTCAGTCTGCACCTCGGTTCCTGGGCTGTCTAAAGTCTTTGCTAATGTTTTCTGGGAGAAAAGGGTAAGCTTTGGCAAAAACATTTAACCAATAAACACCAATGGAAAAGATATAGCAAAAACATCGCTGAGTCATAGTGATTCCCTGATATGGGTGAAAATATCCAGCTGTTGTATTGTAGGTGAGTTCTCAGTCAAGGCTTAAAACATCTCCCAAAAAGCTCTTTGAGCTTTTCTTTCCTCTTTGATAAAAGCATCTGATAAGTGAATGAGTGTTGTGATTGATTAATTTGTGGTATAACCAGAGATGTTTATTTTCTTACAGTTCTGGATTCTAGAAGTCTGAGGTCAGGGTGTCAGCAGGGCTGATTTTACCTGAGTCCTCTTTTCTTGGCCTTCTCTCTGTATTCTCTCATGGTCTTTTTGTATGTCAGCCTGCCCTAATTCTCTTTTCTGGAAAAGACACCACTTACAATGGATTAGGACTCACCCTGACAGTCTGTTTGAATGTAATTATCTCTTTAAGAATTTATCTTCAAATCTTCACATTCAGTGATACCAGGAACTCTGGAGAGGATATAGGAATTTTAGGGAGACACACTTCATGGCAAAAAAGCAGGTTTTTCAAGCCCGCTTAGTTGTATGTGTTACTTTGATCACTTTGTACATAGTAACATTAGGTATGCAGGGGTATAGTACTTGGAAAAATTCATTGATTGTGCAACTCACAGAAAGCCTGAAATAACAGTGGCTTTTAAAACAGAAATGAATAGATGTACAAGATAGTGCAGTGGGTTCTCTTGTTATTCCTGCCACTGTGCAGAATTTATCCTGTCATTACCAGCTTGCCTTAGTAGGATGCAGTTGATTTCATTAGGAAACCAATATTGATAAGTTCCTGTTAATCAAAATCCATAATTTATTCAGATTTCCTTAGTTTTCACTTAATATCCTTTTTTTCTTCCTGGATCCCATCTAGAATACCACATACTTTTAATTTGCATGTCTCCTTAGTCTCTTTTTGTCTGGGACAATTTCTAGACTTTCCTGAATTTTGATGTCCTTGACAACTTTGAGGAGTAGTGGTCAACTTTTTGTAGGAGGCCACTCTGTTGACATTTGTTTGCTGTGCTTATAATGTGACTGGGGTTTGGTTCTTGAAGGGTGACCAGAGAGGTGGAGGGAGTTTGCAACCCTTGTCTAATCACATAATTTATGACTCGATGTTGCCCTTGATCGCCTCAGCGCTGTAGTATCTGTCTGGGTGCTTCACTGTTAAATTATTCTTCCTGTCTGTTTCTGTGCTCTGGTCTTTGAGAGGAAGTCACTCTGTGTGGCCCACACTTAAGGAGTTATTCCCCTTTCCATTTGGGATACAGTTGCTCCATGATTTATTTGGAATTCTTCACATGAGGTTTGCTTTTGTTTTTGCTTTTCATTCTCTCTTTATAGACTCTTATGTCCAAAGAGCCCCATTCAGAAATCGTAGCAACTCGTTGGGAGTTCATGTGGATTTTAGGGATACCCAAAAGTGACCATGTAACAGGAGAGTAGTATTTAAACCCTCCAGTGTAGAGTGTTGAGTTTTTCATACCTATTATTTGTTTCCCAGGAATGGAACTCAGGACCTTGCACTTGCAGGTGCTTGTTCTGCTGAGCTTTATCCTCAGCCTGGTTTAATATTGGAGGTGCAGATATACATTAGTTAGAGTTCATTTATTTTGCAGCTTTAAGAAACCCTGAAATAACTCTGTCTTTTTAAAAAACTTAATAGATTACTAAGGTAGTCCAGAAGGGGCCTGGGGATTTAGCTCACTGGTAGATCACTTGCCTAGCAAGCTGGAAGTCCTGGGTTCAATCCTCAACACCAATAAAATTAAAAAGCTAAAAAACAAAACAAAGCAACAACAACAACAACAAAGATAGTCCAGAGGGTTCTCATGTTACTCTCTGCCTTCCGCTCCATTACCCTGTCATTAACAGTTCTGTTAATTAAATTTTTAATGTACCAGTATTGATAGAATAGCATTCAATGAAGTCCACAAGAGTTTTTTAGCTTTTACTTAATATTCAATTTCAGTACTAATGTCCCCTCTAGAGTACCAACTTTTTTGTAGAAGTTCTTAATTTTATGAAGTTGTAACTTACCGACTTTTTCTTTCATGTTTTCCTCCATGGTTCATGCTTTGGCATTCTATACACTTTGTGTTTTGGCACTGCTGTAATTAAAGCCAGTGCCTCATGCAAGCCGGGCTTTGCACTCTCACCGAACTACATCTGTGGTCTTCACATTGTGTTTAAAAATGCATCACCAAATTCAAGGCCACTGGATTTTCTCCTATGACTGCTTGGGGATGTTTTATTATCTTCTGTGTTTATTCAGATCTAGGATCCATTTTGAATTAATTATTGTAGGAAATAGGCCTCTGTCCAAATTCCATGTGCACTGTTTGCATAGGAATGTTGAATTTCCCAGCACCATTCCTGGATTTATTTGGACTGTCCCTGCTCAGTTGTCACCTTGGCTCCTTGGTCAAACATGAGTTGAATACGTTTCTTTGTGTCTATTTCTGGTGTTGCATTCCATTAATGTATTTGTCTACTCTTTCACCAGAATTGCACTGTTTTTATTTAAAGCTATTTCCTAGAAGGTACTTTTACCAACCCTTATTATATCCAGAGTGACCAGACCCTCGGTTCACATGGCCACACCAACCTTCATTAGGAGCTGGTGGTGGACCTTAAAAACTGGATGTGTTGCATACAGCGTGAGAAGACTAGCATGAGACTCAAGGTCACTGTGAATCAACATCCTGCTGGCTCTGGTACCCCAAGCCAGATTATTAAACTTCAGCCAGATCCGGTTTAGCTTATTTATCTTTCTTGAAATCTAACATGGGCCAGATATCAAATTGGGGATCAGATAGTTTCTATCCACCATCTAGAAACTCCCAGGCTGCTGTGGCAATTCAGTGAGTCTTCAACTTATTGATCAGCGTGGATGAGGCGTTATCTCTGCCGCTGAGTGTACATCTTTGAAAAGAGTAGATACTGATATTTTCTGTCTTGCCTGTCTATGGTAGAAGAGATGCTGATGTATAGCTGTGGTATAAGCCAGTTAACCTGATGTGGGAGCAAAAAAGTATAACTAGTGCTGAGCCCAACTCTGTGACTTCTCTTGTTTGGCAGATGAGCAAACCAGAACAGTGTTTCCGGAGCATACAGTGGGAAAAGGTAAATATATACCCTTTGTGCATCAGTCCAATGAGTTCCACCCAGAAGCTGTTAACATAATGGGAGAATCAGACCCACAATTTTCCCAGGACCAAGGAATTCCCAAAGACATCGGAACTGATCCCATCAGCAGTAGTACGTTTAACATCACCAGCTACTTGGAACTCATTGCCCCTTCAGAAGACAATGCAGCCATCTACTATGCTGTGGTGCAGTGGGCCACATATCCTTGCACACCTCCCAGAGGTTGAACTGCACTCTGCCTGTGAGAAGTGCCTTCTCACACATTTCCTCACTCTGCACCTCAGTTCCTGGGCAGTCTAATGTCTTTGCCAGTGTTTGATGGGGGAAATCAGTGAGCTTGGGCTCAGGGAACAAGCTGTGATCTGTCTCAATTAAGCCACAGAGGCAGCAGTCTGAGTTCAGTCCCTATCCAGGTGGATGGTACGGTAGGTGGAAAGTGGTGGGAGTGATCATCAGGGGCAAATGGGGCTACTTGCCAGGTCATGACAGTTTCAGATTTCCAGATATTCATTGTGACTTAGAGTGGGACACTTGTCAGCTGCAGGAAAAAGGGACAAGATTTTGCCTGTGTCCCCTGATAATAAGGTGCTTTCTAGGCAGAGGACCAGAACCTCTTTTAATCAGGCTCCAGATGCATTAGACACTGCGAACTGACAGAGGCCAAATAAGTAGTCCTTAATAGGCTGTGTTCCAAGATGGGGAGGCCATAGTAGGGTGACTGTACGAATCCCCACGGCTCTCTGCACATATACCCGATCCTTCCATAACATGACTCTTAAAATCTCCTTCAAGATAGGGTTTTTAGGCTCATAAATTGGTTGCCCAGTTCTTATCTCTGTTGTTGAATGGGGAGGATTCTGTTGATGAAGTGAATGTTCCGGAGACAGCTCGGAGCCCTGAGGGATGTGAATAGAATAGGCCAGACTGCACCTTGAATGATCCTAAAGGAGAAGTGGATTATTCTTAAAACAAAGGTGGGGTTATGTGTGTGGGCTCTGTGTGCAAGGTATGTGTGGCCCCCGGAGAGTGTGACACTGAAACATGCTTTGTGTGGATGGTAGCCAGCTTTGTCTGAATGGTATGCATGTAAGTGGCAAGAGAGCAGTGTCTGCAACCTGGGAGGGTGTGTATGACATGTGTGTGTGGTATGTGGTGTTTAATGCTACCTGCTTTTTGAGATAAGTGTTCTGTACAGTAAGTGCCTGACTTACAAACAAGTTCAGTTCTGGGAGAGTGTTCCTAAGTCAGATCCTTTGGTAAGGCTGACAAAATGAGTCTTACACGCCTTTGACAGAAATATGCAATGTAAAGCATCAAAACCCAAACACAAACACACAAATTCTGTAAATACACTATTTCTACTTTTACACTTACCTTAAGATGGTGTTACCGTGCAGTACAACACCTGGCATACAGGGGATTGCATGGTTATTGCCCTGCACTCCTAGCAGTCCCCCACATTACCACTGCAATTATGTCCAGCAGACATGTGAACTACTCCTGACTCATAATTTGTTGCCATCTATGAATGTTTGCAGCGTGAGGTCCATTGCTATCTGTAAAAGTTCACAACTCGAATGTCCACAAGTTGGAGCCTTCCTGAAGTCAGATGCAGGAGATGTGTGTGATAGGAATGGTGACACTGAGACCTGTGGCTTGGGATTGGTGGTGGGATCTCTTGACAGGAAAGTAGCACAAAGCTCCCAGTGCTAGCAGCAGTTTTTCTGTGTGAGGTGTCTTAGGCTTTTGCCACTGGTTTCTCCTTATTCTTTTTCTCCTTTTTTTTTCCTACAGCAGCTGAGAAGACGAGTAACATCCAAATCCTTGCTTCTCTTATTTTACTGACTTTAATCGTGAATTTTCCTTGATATACCCAGACGAGGTATGGGGCTCTGGCTTACTTTTCTAGTTGCTGAGACAAAATACCTGACACCTGAATTTAAAGGGGGAAAGATTTATTTAGCTCACAGTTTGTCAAGGTTTCAGTCCATAATCGGCTGGTTCCAAGGAAGGTGCCTTGGCAGAGAAGCACAGATCCTGCCAGCTTGAATGTAGCAAAAGCAACCAGAGACCTTAGCAGCCTTGTTTTTTTCTGCCTCTTATATACTCATTCGAGGTTACTGGGATTCAGGGAGTGCCAAACCAATCAGTGGACTGATTTAGTGATTACACACCCTTAATCCCAGCATTGTACCATGAATCAGTCACACACTCTAGACCCAGCCACCTTGGGACAAGCCCCACCTAATGGCTGCATAAGGCACTGGGAGGGGGGACATCTAGACAGAAGCCATAACATGCTCTGAAAGAAAGTATAGTCCTTTGTTTTGGACTTGGCTCCGAGACCTCAGGATCATGGTCAGTGGGCAGGGTCGGGCAGCTCTGTGGGTTGGTGCTGGTGTGTTGGTAGTGTTGTGGGTTGTTCGCTCTGATGTTGTCTTGGGAAAGAACTTTGTTGTGGGTTTTTTTTTTTTTTTTTTTTTTTTTTCGGAACCAGGGATTGAACTCACAACCTCATGCCTGTCAGACAGGCACTTAAGTCACTGAGTCAAACTCCCAGCCCTGGTTTTTTGAGGCAGGGTTGCACTGTGTAGCTCAGGCCAGCCTTGCGCTCGCGTTGTAGCCCAAGCAGGCCTCGAACTCACAGTGCTCCTCCTACCTCAGCCTCCTGAGTGCTGGGATTGCTGTGGGATTTGTGACAGTGGAAAGATGCACTGTGGAGCTTCCTTTGTCTCCATACAATGCAAGTGTCATTGTGAATTGAACCTGACCATGTGAGCTCAGACCAGGGCTTTGAACTATGCG
>RJWM01043426.1:0-13812 GCA_004363535.1 Dasyprocta punctata | reverse complement strand
TACTATGTTGTATCTGCACATCTATTGGCTGGTGCCACTTACATTCAGGGTGAGGACTTCCCAATACCCACACCCAGAACAATTCTAAATCAATCAGCGGACTAATTCAATTGTCACATAACCTTAATCCATATTCATACACCCTAGATTGAGAAATCAATCATTTGATTAATCAGTCAATTAATCAATGAAAACAAAGGCATTAAAATCAGAAAGGAAGACATGAATTGTGAATTTGTATATAATATGACCATATATCTAGAGAACCCTAAAGATTAAAAAATTTATTAAAACTAATAAATATTCTCAGTAAAATTTCAGTGTACATATGTATGTGCAAAAATAATTTTATTTGTATATACTAACAACAAGTTATCTGAAAATGCAATTAGAAAGACATTCTTATTTATAATAGCAACAAAAAGAATAAAATGTTACACATAAACTTACCAAATAAGTGAAAGACTTAAACTGATAGTACAAGAATTTGATTAAGTGAAATTAAAGGAGACATCTTGTGCTAAGACATTTTGCGTTCATGAACTGAAAAAATTATGCCTTTAAAAATTCATAATACCTAAATTAATATACATGTTCAATTCAATTCTTTTTTTGGGGGGAGGGGCACCGGGGATTGAACGCACAACCTCGTGCCTGCCTGACAGGCACGTAAGCCACTGAGCCAAACTCCCAGCCCTGGTTTTTTGAGACAGGGTCACACTGTGTAGCTCAGGCCAGCCTTGTGCTCGCTTTGTAGCCCAAGCCGGCCTCAAACTCACAATGCTCCTCCAACCTCAGCCTCCCAAGTGCTGGGATTAAAGGCGTGTGCCACCACGCCTGGCTTCAATGCAATTCTTATCAGAATCCCTGTGGCATCTTCATAAAAACAGAAGAGAGTAATAAAGTTCATATGGAATGTCAAAAGATCACAAACAGCTAAAGAATATTGATCTAGAAGAGTAAAGCTGGATACATCACATTTTCAGATATCAAAATATATAACTACAATAAATCAAAACACACATATAAATCAATGGAAAAAGTGTTACCTGGAAAATAATCAACACATACACAATGAACTGATTCTGGATAAGAATGCCAATAACATACAATGGAAAAACATTAATCTCTTCAATCATTGGCTCTAGGAAAACTGGATACCTCATGCAAAAGAATGTTATTGGATCTTTATTTCACACTATATATAAAATTAGAGGCTTAACCATAAAATTTGAGACCATAACTCTATTAGAACAAAGCAGAGAGAAACTTATCTTTCTTTTAGAGGAATCTCTATATTGATTTCTATAATGATCATTTTAGTTTGTATTTCCAGCATCAAAAGAGGGTTCTTTGTTTTCTGTGGTCTCACCAGCATTATTTTATTCCTGATAATGGATATTCTTTCTGTACTAAGATAGAATCTTGGTGTTTTAATTTGTATTTCTCTAATAACCAGGAATGTTAAACTTTTTTTTACATGTATTCACTGATCATTTGTATATCTTCAGAGAAGTAGCTGTTCATTTCGGTTGCCCATTTTTTTGATTGGGCCATTTATTTTGGGATTTTTTTTTTACTTCTTTATATATTCTAGTTATTAGTACTCTGTCTGAAGAATGGCTGGCAATTTTTTTCCCCTGTTCTGTTGACTGTCTCTTCACTCTGTTGGTTGTTTCCTTTCCAGTGGTGGTTATATCACCGTAGCTTTGTAGCATAAATTAAAGTCCAGAATAGTGAGTCTTCCTTGCTTTTGATGTCCAAGATTGTTTTTGCTGTTCTAGATCTCTGCTGCTTCCATATAAACTCAAGACTTATGATCAAAGTCTTGAGTTACAAGCCAAGCGCTAGCCACTTGTATGATTCACAGTGCCAGAAAAGCATGTGTAAGCCATACGTGTCAGTCTGATCCCAGATATGCTTGTTAGTAGAATGATTTTGGTCAGTGCTTTATATAATTATCATTATTACTACCATCAAAATGTCTCCTAAAAAACTAGAGAAAACTAAGGAAGAAAGGGAAGATAAAGAAAGCAATCACAATAAAGAAAAGAAGGAATCGTGTGACTGATCTTACTAATATGTACAGCATGTCAAAATATGCCAACTTGACAATTGTACAGAGAAAAGATTTGTATAAGGAAGCTAGTGACGCTAAAGGTGATTCTCTAGTTGTTAAGTCATGATCAACACTGTTAGACAGGTAGAAAAGGTATTACTCATGTGAATAAATAAAATACAGATGACAGAGTATAGTTTATCTGAGTCTATAATTTGTGAAAAATCTAGGGCTTTAAATGCAAATCTCATAAAGGACGATCCATCAATGAGTGGTAAGGGTGAAATTTTTTATGCTATTAAGGGGTAGTTTCCCAATTTTGAAGTGAGAACTAGGGTTCATAACATAATTAGGCATAGTGAAGTCACCCGTGCTAATAAAAGGGCTGCTGAAAATTACATACACCACTTTGAAATGATGACACAAGAGAAATGGCTTTTGCTCTCATCAAGTTTTCAACTGTGATGAAACTGGTCTTTTCTGGAAGAAATTACCCAGGAAAATACACATTACACAGGAAGAGAAGAAAATGCCAGACCACAAGCCTATGAAGGATAAACTAACCTGATTGATTGCTATGTGCCAGTGCAAGTGGTGACCTCAAGATAAAGCCTCTTTTAGTTTATCACTCTGAGACCCCTAGAGTATTGAGAAAGTATAAAGTGATGAAGAATATGTTAGGGGTTATGTGGAGATCTAACTCAAAATCCTCGGTAGCAAGAGTACTTTTTCTTGAGTGGATTAGGGAAGTTTTATGTCCTACTGTTAAGAAATATCTAGAGGACAAAGGTATTTACTGATTTGTATATGTTGAAACATTCCTACATCCCTGGGGAAAAAATCCTGCTTGGTCACGATGTACAATCTTTTTCATGATTGCTTTCATCCAGTTTGCCAGTATTATGTTGAGGTTATCTGCATCAGCATTCAAACATGGTTCTCTTTTTCAGTTGGGTCTTTTTCTGGTCTTGTAATCAGGGTAATGCTAACTTCTAGGAATGATTTTATGAAAATTGTACTGCTTCACTGTCAATTTGATTAAAGAGTTTGAGGAGTATTGGCATTAGATCTTTCTTAAAGTTCTTGCAGAATTTGGGAACGAATCCATCAGGATGTAGGCTTTCTTAGTTGAGTTTTTAAAAATTACTGCTGTAATCTCATTGCCCGATACTAGATTACTGAGAGTTTCTGTCATTTTGAGTCATCTTTGCACATTCATGTATACCTGGGAATATATCCATTTCTTCTGGATTTTCCATTTTATTGAGGGTACGGATTCTCAAAACAGATACTAATGTTCATCTATTTGTACAGTTCATGTGATTTGCCTTTTTCATTTCTAATTACATGGATATGGGTCTTTTCTTTTTTGGTAAGAGTGGCTGATTATTTCATTTAGTCTTTCAAAGAATCAGTCCTTCAATTCATTGGTTCTTTGTATTGATATTTTAGTCTCAATTTCATTAATTTCTGCCCTGACTTTTATAATTTCTTTAGTTTTGAATTTTGATTGTTCTTATATTTGTAGGATCTTCAGGTACATCATTAGTTTATTTATTTGAGCTTGCTCTGTTTTTCTAAGGTGCACATTCACAGCTATTGACTTTCCTCTTAAGTTTGTTATTATTAGGTTCCAGTATGTTGTACGGACTATTGTTTGATTCTAGGAACTACCCAATTTCTTCTTCATTTCTTCAGTCACCCATTGGTAATTTAAAAGGTATTGTTTAATTTCCATATATTTGCATAATTTCTGTGATATCTTTTATCACTGATTTCTAATTTCATTGCATAGTGATCTGGTAATATGTATGGGATAATTTAGAATCTTTTGCATGCACTTAATCATGTTTTATGGACTACCACATGGTTTACTTTGGAGAAAGTCTCACGTGCTGTTGAGAACATGTACAGTGATACCTCAGTACATGAACTGAATTCTTTCCACAATTCTGGTTGCAAACAAAGTTGGGTGAGAAACAAATCAAATTCAATAGTTAGAGTCAATGTTGACCTTATGGAGAAATTTGATTTGGTTTTTGTCTAATTTGGTTTGTGACCAGAATCATGAAAAGAATTAAGCTTAAAAACTGGGGTTACCACTGTATCCTGTTGTGTGATACACCACTTTGTAGATACCTATTAACTTTATTTGTTCAAAGGCTTGACTCAATGCTGGTATTTCTTTGTCAACATTTTGTCTAGTTGATATGTCTATTTGTGACAGTGATATATTGAAGTCCCTTATTATAACTATGTTGGTGTTCATATGATTTTTTTTTATGTTCAGTAGTGTTTGTTTCATGAAGGTGGGTCCACTGGTGTTTGGTACATATATTGCTAATCATTTCTCTTGCTGTTGATTTGTTCCCTTAACTCATACATAATTGTCTTCTTTGTCTATTCTGAATAGTTTTGGCATGAAGTCAAATTTGTCTGAAATTAGGTTGGTTACTCTGGTTTTTTCCAAGTTCCCATTGCATGGAATATTGTTTTCCACCCTTTGATTTTTATTGTAAATACTTTTTTGGATTAACTGCATTTTTTCTATACTACATATGATTGAATTTTGTTTCTTGATCTTTCTACCTTTCTTTTTTTTTTTGGAATTGGTACCTTGAAACCACTCACATTAAGGCTTAGTCCTGATTCCTGTCATTACATTATTTTCTCTTGCTCACTTTTCCTCTCTCTGCTTTGTACCCCCTTTTTCTGCTTAATCGCTCATCTTACCTGGTATATTCATTCTAGTAGATATTTTGGTAACTTTAGTTTCATTGTCTCTTTCTAGGTTATCCTTGAGAATTTTTTTGCAGTGTCCATTGGTGGTCATGAATTTTCTGAGGTGCTTTGTCATGGAAATGCTTTATTTCTCCATCAATTTTGAAGGAAAGTTTTGCAGGATGCATAAATTGTGGTTGGAAATTTCTATCTTTTATGTTTTATGACACTTCCCTTCAATCTCTGCTGGCCTTTAAAATTTGTGTTGAGAAGTCTGTTCTAATTCTAATGAGTTTATTTTTATAAGTGATTCATTACTATTCTATCCCTGTGCTGGATTTTTGGTATTTTGACTATGATGTGATGTGGAGAGGCTGTCTTTTGATCATAGATATTTGTGGTTCTATACCTATATGTATGTTTAATTCCTTCCCAGTACTTGGTAAGTTTTTTGCTATTATTTCTCTAAACAGGTTTTTCAATGTCCTTTGTGCTATCTTCTGATTTTTCACTTATACCAGTTAATCAAAACTTAGTCTTCTTTGGATCATCTCTTACATGTTGAATCCATTGTTCATATTCTCTTATTTTTAATGACTCTTTGAGCATTAGTATTTTAAATCATCTCTATATTCTAATTCTGATATTATGTCCTCACATTGGTCATTTCTGCTGCCCAAGCCCTCGATATAGTTTTTAATCTTCTAGATTTCTATTTGGAACCTTTTCATGGACCTCAGTTCTTTGATAAACTGGTCATTCATGCTTTGCGAATTTTTTTAGCTCAGTTTGCTTTTTATTAGTGTCTTCTGTAAGTCACTGATCATTTTGTTTATTGCCTCCATTAGTAATATTTTCTGTGAGCCTGCCAAGCACATCATTGATCTGTTTTTTAATCTCTTCTTTTATTTTTTAAAATGACTGAGTTGTTTGGGTTTTGCTTTCATCTCCTTGTGGAGCTGCAAGGGAGTTGGGAATCTTGAGAAGCATTCTGTTGCCTTGTCTTTTCATGTTTCTATTAATTTTTGTTTTGATTTGTTCTTAGGTATGTGGTTGCTTATAATAGAAAGACTTTTTGCTAATATGAGAATCTCTGTAGTTAGCCTTTTTATTGATTCATTCTCGGTGTGGTTAACCATAGTCCTTGGCCTCTCTCCCAAGAGCTGTTCAACTCTGTTAATATTGTGGGGGAGGGTTTGGTGTATAATTTGCCCAGTGTCCAGTTCTTCAGGAGTAGATAATGGCATGAAAATTATCACAAAGGTATTTCAGATATTGGTATACAGAGAGAACCTATTAATAGCAGTAACTATGTGACCTTGGAAATGTTAAGTAAATCAGCAAAAATAATATTGTCCAAGACCAGCTGTCCATTGCCATACCATAGGACAGGTGATGTGCCACCCTTAACCTTGGAAAAGAATTCTACAATTGTAGTATAAACCCTAAGACAAAACCACTATTGATATATAGCAAAATCTACTAAATGTGATAACTATATCTCCATTAAGGATAGAAAAGAATTCTGCAGTAGTAACATAGAATCAACTAACTACCTGAAGATTAATGAAGCTTAATGGTAATACCATTAAAAATATAGGGCTTGAGCATGGGAAAACATAAAAAATTCAAAATATTAACATATTAATGTTGGGGCCATAATTTGTTGTTGGAGACCACTACGAAGCGGCTCTGAGCAGGATTTAAAATTTACTAATAGGCATTTTGTTTATCTGTGAGCCTGTCCTAGGCCTAGGCCCCTTGCCTGGAGGTGGGAGCTGATTCATAGTAAATGAACCTCTATTAAATCACTGGTCCTGACTGAGGCCTGTAGTGGCCGATGAGGTCAGAGATACCTCAAAGGGCAAGGTAAAGGAGGTTGCAGCTGAGGACATCTTGGCTCCACAATCAATTATGTTAATAGAGACTGCGCTCCAGGCATCTTACTCTGCAGGCATCTCAGCCCCACCACAAACGCCATTTTGGAGATAAGATAGTTCTCCTTTTCTGGCATTTTTTCCTACTTGGAGATGTCCTTCAAATGACTCCCAAGTCCTGCTCAGTTCCAACACCTCCCACAGTATCCCCTCTCTTTGTGTACAGTGGAAATAAATATGGGTGGTCCAGAGAAGCTCTTTGTCTTAGCCCTCATCTCAGCTACAGAGTCAAGAACTCTGTAGGGGCTTTGACCCCCCTGGAGCCCTAAAGCCATACCATTTGTCTCATTTATCTGAGCCTTCACCATATGCTTGTTTGGGAGGTTGGGGATCTAGGCCAAGTCCCCAATAATTTGTGTGTATTGCTGCTGGGCTGCCATGATTTAATTCATATATCTTGCTGCTGGGTGACCCTGATTTAATTTTATTAACAAAAAGGCTGATAAAAGTGACTAGATCTGTTTGTACCACCAGTAGTACCAGCTGCCTGATGGGGTGGTCATGCATTTACTGCTGGTGTTTCAAGCCAGCTGGAATATATTAAATAATGGGAGATGAGAAGGATTTTATTATAGAGCAGAAAGATATAGAATTGGGTAAAGGTAATAGAAAAAACCCAATCATAAATTGAATATAAAAGAAAAAATGGAGAAAAAATTAATAATATGGAGAAAAATTGAAAAAATTAACAGAAAAATTGAGCAAGAAAAAGAAGAAAGTAAGAAAAAAGTAAATGAGTCCAAAAACAAAAAAAAACATTTCCCTGTACTTTTGAATCAGTGATCCCCTTCTAGGGTCTGCAGTTTTAAAGTCCAGCAAGTCTTGGTTTTCTCTGCTCAGCCTTATGGCCCATGAGTTTGTGAGGTATGTCTCCTATTCCAAAGGCCTCTTTGATTACGCCAGGTTGTGGCAATGTCCATACTGAGATATGTCCTTGTTCACATTGGTGGGTAGGTGAGGCAATCATATCTCAGATTTTTGCTGGATGTGGATAGCATGGAAAGGATTAGAGTGGTTAATGCCATCAAGTACTTTCAGACTCAGTTGTTTCTGAGTGTAACTCAAGCCAGGTCTAGCTTCTCAGCATGAGGGTTTGGGTCCGTGTCCTTCCCAGCCTAAGGTTAAACTTCTGAGGGGATTCTTTTTAGTCCATTCCCTGTCTGAGGCTATCTCCTGTGGCTGTCTCTCAGTCACTGTGAGAGGGCAACTCTAGGAAGCCTCAAGTGAAGTTGTAGAAAGAGTCCCCTCAGAGCAAAATCCATGTTTTTGCAATTCACAAAGGCCATGAATTCCACTGCCACTTCTCCCTTAATCTCCTAGCCCAAGACACTTCCCTTGCTTCTGAAGACTGTAGTTCCCCTACTTATGAGTTATAAGAGCTGAGGGGAGAGCCCAGATTATTTCCTCTTTTCTCTGAGTTGTTGACTGTCTTTCCACATTCTCTGTAGCTTCTGATTTTTTCTGTCAGTTCCTTCCCAATTCCCGGTGACCCGCTTTTCTTTTTTTCTTCAACAATTTTTTTTTTTCTGTGTCTGTATATAAAAAGAGAATATATTTATTTTGGTTCATGGTTTCAATCCATAGTTCATTGGTACTATTACCCTGGGGAAGACTATTCATCTCATGGTGGCCAGGAAACAAGGCGGGAGATAGGAAGGGGCTGAGGTTCCAATATGTCATTCAAGAGCTTTCCTGCAATAACCCAACTTCCTTCCACTAAGCCCCAATCCTCAAGGACAGCACAGGTTGTGATCTAAGCCTTCAACACACAAGTCTTAGGGGAAGGGATTCAATATTCAAACCAGAGTAGTGACTTTATGTCTTAATTAACTTTCTCTCATTGCTGAGACAAAATACCTGACACACAATGTTAAAGGAGAAAAGGTTTATTTAGCTCACACTTTGTTGAGATTTCAGTCCATAATCAACTGGCTCCAAGGCAAGGTGGCACATGGCAGATGGGGAATCATTTATGACTGTGGAAGCAGCAAAAGCAACGAGAGGGAAAACATGACTCTTTATGTTCCTTATGTTGTATGCAAGATACCCCCTTAGGGCAAGTGTAGCACTCACACCCTTAATACTAACCAGAACTATGCCAAACCAATCAGTGGAGTGATTTACTAATCACACACCTTTAATTTCAAGCATCACACACTCAGATTCAGCTACCTCTGGAAAAAGTATGATTGCATGAGGCTTTGGGGGGACATCTAGGCACAATCCATAAGCATTATAATACCGTAATGTATACTTGAAATTGCTACGTATTAGATGATGTCTTCTCACCACAAATAAAGAAAAAAACAGTAACTAGGTGAAGTGATGGTTAGGTTAATTATCTTGATTGTGTCAACCACTTCATAATGTATATCTATATCAAAACACCAAGTTTATATATTTAATATATATAAAAGTATTTCTTAATAAGGAGTAAATATTGACTAGGAATGTATAACTATATCCACCTATGCCATTAATATAAAAACCAATTGCATCTTCAATTTCATACAAACTACAAAGAAGAAAAAGCCCAAACAAGACAATTACCTTTTTTGACATTAAAATTATAATATTAACATGCACTTTATGTCAGTTAGTTATTTCTGAAAGTTTCAAGAGTCTATTCCACTGCCTCTTAATAGTGCTTCTAATATGAGGTTTTAGACTAAAAATTGTGCAAAGTGTCTTCAAAATCTATAATCAATTAGTTGTCTTCTCTGTTCCTATTCCCAATTCTCTGTTATCAAAGCCTTATATAACCCAAACTTTACAAATAGAATGAATTTGTGGGATTGTTAGATTTTTCCCTTTTTGTGATTTCAAAATTCAATATTTTTAAATCCACACGGAATACAGCCCCCAATTCAAGAAACACTGATAGTTGTGTTCACAAAATATTGTTAAACTCTTTTGGCCCAGGATGTTCAGTTCCACCAGTCTGACTGGCAGTGGCTTATCTTTAAACCAATTTTTTAAAAATTTAAAATTTTATCCCTATGTCTTTTTAAAAATTGTTTATGGTGCCCAATATGATGTTATTTAAATGATGAAGCAAACTGACACATCAATTATTTCACATAGCTACCTGTCATGCATGTGTGTCAAGAGCAGCTGAAACCTTGTTTAACATGAAATCTCATGTGCAGTACAATTTTATTAATTATAGTCTTCCTGGTAGACATTATAAGGTCTTTAGGCAATTCACTGTATAAATATGCTACTCTGTATTCTCTGACTTACATCTCGTGATTTTCTGCCCTTCCCAGGGAATGCTATTTTGTTCTCTGTCTCTGTAGGTTTCATTTATTTTTATTTTAGATTTTCACAAAGAAGATTATGCAATGATTATTTTGTGTGTGGCCAGTTTATTTCAATTAGCATTAAGTCCTTCAGGGTCATCCATGTTGTGACAATTGGCAAAAACTCATGGTTTTTTAGAATGGTATACTCCACTATGAATGTGTACCATAATTTCTTTATCCACTTGTCCATTGATGAATGCCTAGGTTGTTCTCATATCTAGGCCATTGTGAATGACGCTACAATGAAGATGGGAGCACAGAGGTCTTGACAAGTTGGTGATTTCATTTCCTTTGGGTATGTGTTGAGAAGTGGATTCCTGGGTCATACAGTTCGATTTTTGATTTCTCCAGAAACAACCTTTCAGTTTTCTATGGATGTACCAATCTACATTCCCACCAACAGTATCCAAGAGTTTCCTTTTCTTCTCATATTCAACATTTGTTATCTTTTGATATTTTGACAATTGTCATTCTAACAGATGTGAGGTGGTATCTCAGCACTTTAGATTTGCATTTTTTTGGCAATTAATAATGTTGAGCATCCTTTCATATATCTGTTGGCTATTTTATATATTCTTTAAGAGATATCTATTAAGATTTTTTTCACATTTTTTGTTAAGCTATTTGTTTTTTCACTATTGAATTGTATAAGTTCTTTATACATTTGAAATTTAACCTCTATGAGGTACACAGTTTGCAAAATATCTTTCGCAACCTGCAGGTTATCATTTCACTGTGCCTATTGTTTCCTTTGTTGTGTAGGAGATTTTTAGTTTGACGTAGTTCCATTTATTTATGTTTGCTTTGATGGCCTCAGCTTTTGGTGTGATATTCAAAAACTCACAGCCAAAGCCAATGTCCAGAAATGTTGCTTCAGTGTTATCATGCTACATTTAGATTCACTACCCATTTTGTTGATTTAGGGGATGTACTGGTTGGGTTGTTATTGTCATTGCTCTATCCATCAATTTGATTTTTGTGGATGGAGCAAAATAAATTTCCAGTTTCAGTTTTTAGCATGTAGAAATATAGCTTTCTTAGCACTATTTATTGATGAAATTATCATTTCCCAATTGTGTGCTCTTAGTGCCCTTGTCAAAGATTTGTTGACTGTATCTGTTTAAATTAATTTCTAAGTCTCCATTCTGTTCTACTGACCTTTGGCTGTTTTCATGCCAGAACCATATAGTTTTATTTGTATAGTTTTGTAATATAATTTTAGATCAGGAAGTGATCTAAATTGATGCCCAGCTTTGTTTTTCTTTCTCAGAATTATTTTGGCTTTTTCAGGTCTTTTCTTATTCCATGTTAATCTTATGATTACTTTTTCTAACCAGGAATGACATTGGGATTTTGATAGCAATTGCACTAAATCTGTATATTGCTTTGAGTAGTGTGAACAGTTCAACAGTATTAATTCTTTTGATTCATAGCACAGGGTTATCTTTCAATTTACTTGCATCTTCCTCAACTACTTTGATTAATGTTTTATAGTTTTCAATATATATATCTTCCACCACTTTGGTCAAATTTTTTGCTAGATATTGTATTTTTGTTTTTTTTATCTTATCATAAGTGGGATTCTTTTCTTTTTCAATCTGGTCATCATTTGTGTTTAATAAATGCTAGCAGTTTTTTAATATTGATTTTATATCCTGAAACTTTACTGAAATCATTTTTTAATTCATATGGTTTTTTAATATAAACTTTTTAGAAGTTTTATTTTTATCTTTCAAAATGAAGATAACTTTTAGATTTACAGATGAGTTTCTGAAAATCATAATAAAGGGTTTAGCTCTAGGAAAAGCAGCACAAGTAAAGTTCCACTTAAATTCTTTGAGAAATGGGTATCTTTTTAATCGAATGCAGATAATATTTTTGTTGCACTTTCTTGAGTCTTTCACACTGTCTAGTGGAATTCTCTTAGCCTACAGTTTGTAATCCCTTCACCCCTTCGCCCCATCACATAATCCCTATTCTTCACCCCAACACACACACACACACACACACACACACACACACACAAACACAGAATTCATGTAGCATTCTTAGTCTTGGCTATAGGTAAAATAAGCTAGAGGCTTTTTTTTTTTTTTTACAAAAATACTAGTGCTTGGGACTCACAACACCACATGAAGCAGAATTACTGGGAATAGATCCTCAGTATCACTATTTTCCAAAATTTCATCTGATTTGAATGTACAACCAAAGTTTGGAAACACTGATACAGTGAATTTTCAAATAGCTAAATATTTGTTCCTGTAACTTCCTCCAAACTTTTCTAATACTTTTAGAAATTGTTACTGTGACAAGTTTTTAAATATATATTCACAAAATTTCCTATTTTCACAGAAACAGATATGTTCTCTTGTGAATACTTGGAAAATTATAACTGGAATATATCTTAATAAAATGTAAAGGCATGACCCACATGAATAGAAAGTGTACTGTTGGACTACGTGGAAGCCAAACCCTTGTATTTCTTCACCCCAATAGCTTTAATGTTTGTGTGGGGACCATAAGGGAGTGGTACAAGTCAATGTTATTTCAAAGCTGATTGTCTTCTGTTAAAGGGACAATACATGCTCGCTTTTGGGAAAAGTCAATATCCTACTCTGGAATGAGGAAGTTAAAGATAATAAATGCCATTCTTGCAAACATAAAACTTGTAAAAGGCTAATTTGCTCTTGGGAGAGCTTACAAGAACCCATTCCACCAACCCACCTGTTAGGGTGTATCTGAGAGTGCTTGTCTGGATTCTTTGATAGGGAAAAATATGGAGGGAGGCACAGTTGTCCTTGTAATGTAATAATTGTTGAAAGTTCAGTTACTGACTGTCCATGAGATGCTGTGGAATAGCCCAGTTTGAGAGCTCTGGGAGAACTCAAATGTTTAATTTGGTCTAGGTTGTTTTGTTTGTGTATGTGTTGGGTGTATGCTTTTGTAATTCTGAAATTTTGTTTTTGTATCTGAAACTTTGGTAACATGTTGTTAAATTAAATGAGGGGGTCTTAGCTGTACTATGGGGAGCTAGGGAATATTCTGAGTCTGTGATTGGAATAAGGTGCCAAAGCAAGGAGCAGCAGCTGAATATGGGAAAAGTCCTACAAGCAAAAGGAGAGAGGAGAAAGAAATGTTATTGGACAGAAGGAGCAAGGCATTGGGCAGAAGCGATGACTAAAATAATTCTGGAACCTGTACACATTCTTCAGCAATTCTAGAAATAACTAGGGAGAAGAGAGTATCCCAAGACTAGTCATCCAGTGATTAAAGATGGATGTTATTTGTAGTAAACTGATGTGTGACTCTTGATAGATGAAGAAGAAAACTGGAGTAATAAGAAAAATGACCCAACTTTATAAAAATAACAATTTATCCTGTTAGTCAGCAAGCATCTATTAATTGTAGTGTTTGCACATGTTGATTATATGTTGCATATTCATTAACTGTTTAAACTGGACCAACCAGCAAAAGTTATTTTCTTGAAAGATGCACAGCATTCAATATAACAAATATAAAACAAAGCACTTTTCCAGTCGCTGTACATACATTTATTAATCATTATCTGCAGTCTTGTATCTTTGATAGGACAGTCTTTAAAAACAAATACAAAACAGATTGACCTGTATTAAGCATGCATTTAAGCTTTAATTCTATGAAATTTTTGCTTACTTGTTATTGTCATATGCAGTATTTCAATTCTGTTTCTGGGTGCAGTTACATAAAAAAGATTTGTCTAGGGGTTGATCCGTGGAGAATCCCTTTTAGCAGGATGACAGCATGATGAGAA
>RJWM01043425.1:0-13813 GCA_004363535.1 Dasyprocta punctata | reverse complement strand
GGTGGCTATGCTGGACAACTGAAAATTCAGCAGGTGATCACGTGAGTCCATACGAGCCATTTTGAGCCCACCACTGCTAGTCCAGGAAGCTTCCTAAGCTCTCCAGGCTGGGTCACACGGCCCTTGTGCGGGTTCCCATCGCTCGCTTCCCATCCAATTGCCTGACTCTCTCCAGAAGCATTATGAGGGCAGGGACACATCCAGTTGCATCTTTCAGCTCTTCTCTTTGGGCCTTGTGATGCTCGATAAGCATTTGTGGAATCGTGAGTTCAATGAGTGATACAAAGCCAAGGTGATGTAATTTATATACCCATATTCTACAATGTGATCTAAAAGAGCTACTTTACACCTTACAAACAAAGAGCATGGGACATAATCATTCAGCAAGGAAGAGAGAGTTGGGATGTTTTTCTCTCCACCCCAAAATGTGCTGCATTTAGGAACCCGGGAGTCCCTCCTACTCACCGTTTGGAAGGAAACAGGAAGCTATTGCACTCTTAAAGGAAAGAAAAGAAAGGAAAACCCTTCTCACACTCCATTGGAAATAACTTGATTTTATTGAAGAAAAGATGTTTCAAAGTACAGTATGCAATGGGAGCTGCCACTGTAAGGGCAACACTACAGAGCAGCAAACTTATAGACATTTTATAGCAGCAGCTAAAAGTCACTTAGTGGCCTGTGCCTGTGCTCCTGCTGCCTGTCACATAGTCAGCCTGCTAAGCTCAGTCAGCCTTGACCGCTTGCGTCCAGCTGCTTCTCCCAGATGATGCGTTAGGTCAAGCTGACTGCCTCCAGCTATAATGCTTGTGCTTTTCCCTACTTAGAAAAACAAATACAGTTTTCTAAGTTGCTTCCAGGACGTCATCACTGGGACAGATCGGCCCAGTCAAGGACACATTTAACTCTACTTGCTCTCCTCAAACCCCTTCCCCTCCTTCCCAGAATGTTCCTACCTTATGACAAATAATTCCTTTTCAGTGGATCTACTTAAAACTAGCTTAGTTCCCGACATACGACTCAATGCATGTAACCGATCATGTAGTAACCTGCCACCAGCCTTGTACTTCCTGCTTGCAAAATGTATTTGAACTGAAACCTAAGCTGACTAGTGCCTGCTGATTTGGACTCTGACTCAGGCCCCCAGCCTGCCGGCGTTAAAAACGAAGATGCCTTCCGGACTCCTGGGTGCAAAGAGTCTTCCATTTGGTTTGATACTGGTTTTCCTGCAACACCACCATGGACATAGCCAATTTGCTTCCGCCTCCTCCAGCAATGTGGATTACCCACCCTGGTCAGGATCACTGGCCTAGTCTGCAGCAGCCTTGCATTTTATTTGCCTTGGCATGGAGCAAGGGAGACACCAATCAGCCAGGTACCTTGATTGCTCTGGAGAGCAGGTAAGCTCAGCATGGTCAGTTTGCTCCAGGGAGATATGAGACATGGCCAGCAGTGTTAATCTGAAGAAAATCTCACAAGGATTGTAAACTGCAAAAGCAGCATAGGGTCTTAATGCACAAGTGACTCCTTCACGACTCACTGCAGTTGGGAAAAAATCCAAGGCGGCACCCATAATGTTGTGGGGAGTCCTTAGGGAAGGGTTGTTTAAGCCTGTGCCCCAGAATGAAAGCAAAACTTCACTTCAAGATGTCCACTGCCAGACTAGCTGCGCACAGGATCCAGCTCTACCCAGTCCCACGACTCAGCACAACCCACCAGGGGAACACCTGGACAGCCTCACAGGACACAGAGGTACTGAGCCCAGCTCAGACCAGGACCCCAGAGCTGCTCATTAGGGACTGACCAGCATAGCTACAGGGCTTTGGAGAGCTTAGGCTCTCCCCACCAGAGCACAGGGCATATGCGAGCTCCAATCTTCAGTGCAGTGGCCTGCACACCAGGTCCTACAGGCTGCGGCCATGCCCAGCCAGGAGCAAGGCCCCAGCACTGTAGGACTGGGACTCACCTAGGCTTGCCTGGCATTCCAGAGGCGCTGAACTCCTCCTTGCAGCCAGACTCAGGGTTCGGGTGGCACCACACTCCGGGGTACACTCTGCCTAGCTGCCTGGGACTGGGAGGCCTTGGCCCCGACCCAGTAAGGCAGAGCCTCCACTTGCATGCTCCAGGAGGGCGAACTCACTAGCTGCGCACAGGATCCAACTCTACCAGGTCCCGCAACACAGAGCGACCCACCAGGGGAATGCCCAGTTAGCCTCACAGGACACAGAGCCACACAGGTTCTAGAAGAAAATGACAAAACAAAAGACCAAGAGGCAGTCTCAGTCCCCCAGCCCACTGAGAACAAACCCAAGAGACACTGAAATGGAAGACAGTGGGAGACACACAAATGAACTTTCTGAAATGATACAAAATGCAGTAAAGAAACAGCTCGATGAAGCTATAGAGAAACTCAAATCAGAAACATTCTCTCAGCTAAAAAATGAAATGAGAATCATTATTAAAGAAATGTTGTGTGTATCTAAAGAAGAGCAAGACAAAAAAATAGAAGAACTTAAGAAAATGATCGAAACTTTGAATGAACAATATAAGACACAAACAGAATGCATGAAACAGATGCAAAGGGAAATGCAGGAAATGAAAAACTCCATGGAAAGTTTGAAAAACCACTTGAGTGAAGCTGAAGATAGAATCTCAGATCTTGAAGACAGCATGGGAGATCATGGCCACAAAAGAAAAGATCTCTTACAAATAGTAAGGAACCAAGAAACAACAATTCACCAGCTGCAAGATGATGCCAAGAGAAATAACGTAAGATTAATAGGCATGAATAAAAAAGCAGGGGTCAATACTAATGACCTGCGAAGACTATTCACAGAAATAATAGCAGAAAACTTTCCAAACATGGGAAGAGAATCTGAAATACAGGTAACTGAGGCATACAGAACCCCAATTAACCATAACCAAAAATAAATCTTCACCCAGACATATAATAATAAGGGTATCAGAAATACAGCACAAGAACAAAATACTAAACTAAAAGCTGTCAGAGAAAAGAAACAGATCACCTGTGAAGGAAAGCCTATCAGAATCACAGCAACCTTCTCAACACAAACCTTTAAGTTAAGAAGAGCTTGGAGTGAAGTATTTCAAATCCTGAAAGAAAACAACTTTCAACCCAGATTGATGTACCCTGCAAAACTATCCTTCAAAATTGATGGAGAAATAAGATACTTTCATGACAAAGAACAACTGAAGAAATTTATGGCCACCAAACCAACACTACAAAGAGTCCAGAAAGACACTCTAGAAAGAGACAAAGATAGCCACAATCTTAAGAACAACAGCAAAAGGAAACCACTAAGCAGGGCAAATAATTAAACAAAATGTAGAAAACCAACAACAGAAAGATATCATGACAGGGATGAGCCAGTACATATCAGTTATATCAACCAATCTAAATGGTCTCTACTCACCAATAAAAAGCAACAGACTAGCAGAGTGGGTTAAGAAACAAAACCCAACCATATGCTGTGTAAAAGAAACACATTTCACTCAAAAGGAAATCCACAGACTAAAAATCAAAGGCTGGAAAACAATACTCCATGCAACAGGAACCCAGAAAAAAGCAGGGGTAGCTATTATGTTTGCAGACAATATGAACTCCAAACCGAAAATGATCAAAAGAGATAAAGAAGGTCACTATATACTTGTTAGGATAAAACTTCAAGAGGAAGAGATTACAATCATAAATATATATGCACCCAATATGGAAGCACCCAGCTATGTAAGACAATTCTAAATAGACATGAAAAGCCAAGTAAACAATAATACAGTTATAACAGGGAACCTTAACACCCCACTGTCACAGAGAGACAGATCAACCAAACAAAAAATCAGCAAAGAAATAGCAGAACTGAATCAAACTTGTGAACAAATGGGCCTAGTAGATGTGTACCGAGTATTCCACCCATCAACATCAGAATGCACATTCTTCTCAGCTGCACATGGCTCATTCTCTAAAATAGATCATATACTGATCCACAAAACATGCTTAAGTAAATACAAAGGAACTGAAATAATTCCATGCATATTATCTGACCATAGCACAGTAAAATTGGAAATGAATGATAAAAAATCTTACAATAACTGCATAAACACATGGAAATTAAATAATACTCTCCTAAATAACCAGTGGGTCACAGAGGAAGTTAAAGAAGAAATTAAACAATATCTACAATTGAATGAAGATGGAAATACAAATTACCGGAACCTGTGGGACACAATGAAAGCAGTTCTCAGAGGGAAACTTATAGCACTAAACTCTCACATCAGAAAAATGGAAAGAACACATATAAACAACCTAATGCTGCACCTCAAACTTCTAGAAAAAGAAGAGCAAGTCAAGTCCAAAGCCCAAAGAAGGGAGGAAATTTTTAAGATTAGAGCAGAAATTAATGCAATTGAAACTAAGAAAACAATACAAAGAATTAATGAATCGAAGAGTTGGTTCTTTGAAAGAGTAAATAAAATTGATGAACCCCTAGCCAACCTTATCAAAAAGAGGAAAGAAAAAACTCAGATTCATGCAATAAGAAATGAAAAGGGTAAAATCACTACTGACCCTGTGGAAATACAGAAGATCATCAACATCCACTTCGAAAAACCTTTACTCACATAGATTCGATAACACAGAAGAAATGGACAGATTCCTAGAACCCTATGAATTACCAAAGCTGAATGAAGAAGATGTAAAGCTGCTGAATAACCAAATTTCAGCTAATGAAATTGAAAATGTAATTAGGACCCGACCAATAAAGAAAAGCCCTGGTCCTGATGGATTCACTGCTGAATTCTACAAGAAATTTAGGGAAGACTTAATGCCAACACTCCTCAAACTCTTCAATGAAATTGAAAGGGAAGCAAGTTTCCCTAACTCATTCCTGGAAACAAGTATTACCCTAATACCAAAACCAGAGAAAGACCCAACCAAAAAAGAAAATTACAGGCCAATCTCCCTCATGAACATAGATGCAAAAATCCTCAATAAAATACTGGCAAATAGAATACAGCAAGTTATCAGAAAGATTATACATCATGATCAAGTGGGATTCATCCCAGAAATGCAGGGATGTTTCAACATTTGCAAATCAATAAATGTAATACACCGTATCAAGAGGGCCAAGGACAAGAAACACATGATCATCTCAATAGATGCAGAAAAAGCTTTCGACAAAATCCAACACCCATTCATGATAAAAACCCTACAGAAAATCAGAATAGATGGTCTCTACCTCCACCTGATAAAAGCCATATATCATAAACCACCAGCCAACATCTTACTGAATGGAGAAAAACTGAAAACTTTCAACCTAAAATCAGGAACAAGACAAGGATGTCCATTATCACTACTCCTATTCAATATAGTTCTGGAAATATTAGCCAGAGCAATTAGACAAGAGAAAGAAATCAAGGGAATAAGGATAGGAAAGGAAGAAGTGAAATTAACATTATTTGCAGACGATATGATACTCTACATAGAAGACCACCAAAGATCCACTAGAAGACTTCTAGAAGTAATAACCAAATTCAGTAATGTAGCTGGATACAAGGTGAACACTCAAAAACCAATAGCATTCCTGTACACAAGCAACAAAGTCACTGACAGAGAAATAAGGGAAACCACACCCCTCACTAGAACATCCAAAAAAAAATGAAATACTTAGGAATTAATCTAACAAAGGAAGTAAAAGATCTATACAGTGAAAATTACACTACTCTAAAGAAGGAAATTGAAGAAGATCTCAGACAATGGAAAGATATTCCCTGTTCATGGTTAGCAAGAACAAACATCGTGAAAATGGCTATTCTCCCAAAATTATTATACAGACTTAATGCAGTCCCAATCAAAATACCACTTGCCTACTTCACAGAGGTAGAGAAAGCATTCCTGAAATTCACCTGGAATCAGAAAAGACCTAGAATAGCAAAGGCAATTCTGGGCAATAAAGGTAAGGCAGGAGGCATCACCATCCCTGACTTGAAACTATACTACAAAGCTACTGTGATAAAATCAGCATGGTAGTGGAATCAAAACAGACCTGAAGATCAATGGAATAGATTAGAAGATACAGAAACAACTACAAACACACTTAGCCACCTCATCTTTGACAAAGGGGCCAAACATGTACATTGGAAGAAAGATAGCCTCTTTAACAAATGGTGCTGGAAAAACTGGCTTTCTATATGCCATAAATTAAAACTAGATTGATGTCTATCACCATGCACTAAAATAAAGTCAAAATGGGTCAAAGATCTGAATATAAAAACAGAGACACTAAACTTACTAGAAGACAGAGTAGGTAAAAATCTTGATGACATAGGAGTAGGCAGCGAGTTCATGAACAAACATCAAATTGCACGGGAAACACTTCCCAGAATCAACAACTGGGATCTCATCTTACTAAAAAGTTTTTACATGTCAAAGGAAATCTCTAACAGAGTGAAAAGAAAACCCACGGACTGGGAAAATATCTTGGCCAATTGTCCATCAGACAAAGGACTTCTATCTAAAACGTATAAAGAATTAAAAGAAATCAGGCCCCTAAAATTCAAGGACCCAGTCCAAAAATGGGCATCTGAGATGAATATACACTTCACAGAGAAAGAAATACAAATGGCAAATAAATACATGAAAAAATGTTCAGCATCAATGGTCATTTGGGAAATGCAAATTAAAACAACACTGAGATTCCATCTCACTCCAGAAAGAATGGCCAAGATTAAAAAATCAACCAACAACAAATGCTGGAGGGGCTGTGGGGAAAAAGGAACTCTTCTCCACTGTTGGTGGGAGTGTAGACTGGTGCAGCCACTGTGGAAGTCAGTGTGGAGGTTCCTCAAGCAGCTAGGATTAGAGATCCCACTCAATGCAGCTATCCCACTTCTGGGCATTTTCCCAGAAGAATTGAAAACATCATGCCACAGTGATATCTGTGCACCCATGTTTATAGCAACCCAATTTGTAATAGCCAGATCTTGGAAACAACCCAAGTGCACATCAATCAAAGAATGGATAAAAAAGATGTGGTATTTTTATATAATGGAGCACTACTCAGCTATTAAGTAGGATTGCATTGAGACTTTTATAAGTAAATGGTCATAACTTGAGACCATACTCATAAGTGAGATAAATCAAACCTACATGTGTAAATACCATATTGTCTCCCTAGTGTAAGAAACGGAAAAAGTATATATAATCCAAAATCTATAATAAATACTAGGTAAGGGTAAAAACAGCTCGAAGAGCAAAAGTAATTGGGAAGGGAAAGGGGGGAAAGAGGGAAGGGAAAAGGAAAAGATATAAATCTGTATATATGTATTTGTAAGATAACTGAAACAAACACACTGCTGAATGTATTCATTATTGATAAAGAACAATTAATACTCATATGATTAGATCAATTTTACATGTCTGTATCTATTAATGTAAACAACCATTTTGAAGATAATGATATGCAATATTACAACCATTGTCAAGTTTCTATCCTGTTTTGTAAACCTGTAATGTTACTGTTGTGCATTTACTCTAGTCATTTGTTTGTCTCTTTTGCTTTTTGTCTTTGTTATATGCGTCTTTTTTTTTCTCTTAAATAAATAAATAAAGATGTCCACTGCTAGCCTACCTCGGTGACTAGGTCGGAGTTAGCCACGAGGCACAGTCATAGAGAAGGGTAGACATAGACCGCCCTCAGAAATTTAGCCTCAGGCCAGGCAGGACACAGAACCATGACCTCCACTGTGAGGAGGCAGTACTGGAGAGCCTGGCTTTCAGATGTGGCTGGATCTGAACCTGCTGGAACCAAGTGCAACGGTCAGCTTGAATCCCTGCCTGGGCACCATCCTGCAGCAGCCAGCGGTGGTCTGATACGTTTTGCATTTCCCAAGGTGAACAAGATACACCTTGGCTCGCACAGTGTCCGCGGTCTGGGGTGATCGAACAGCAGTCCCCGCGGAGCACAGTGGGGAACCTCCCACCCCCACAGGCTGTAAATGGGAGCAGAGAGAACAGTGCCCTCCTGAACTGCAAGCCTCTAGACCCTGGAAAGAAAATACAGAGGAATATTTTTATAGACATACTCCCTGATATCCTTCTTTGGTTTGGCAAGTAGAAGGTTTACTGTCATTTTTTCTTCTATTTCTTACTAGTTATTTTCTGCTACTTATGTCTAATTCTATAAATTTCATCCCTTAATAAGATTCTTTATCTCACTTTTCCCTCTTCTAATTTTTAATTAATTTTTCCAATGTTATTTTTTCTTGCCAGTCCCCACGGCTTCCATCTTTGTGGGCATAACAATTAAGCATTATGAATCTATAGAGAGTTAACTCAATGCTATCACTGTGGAGTACTTCTCTATTTTTAATAGAGGTATAGTTTTTGCATTAGTAGATACTTACAATATGTCAGTATTTGGTTTGTCTTAGGGTTTCTATTATAGCTATAGAATTCCTTTCACTAATTACAAGTGGCAGGTACATTATTGGTTCTTAGGGTATGTCAATATTTAGTTCATCTTTAACTTCAAATGTTTCTCACTTTCTTGCTATTGCAAGGGTGGCATAGCAGTTGATATTTGTCGGTCTTCTCCACATGACACTACCGGGATTACATTTGTGTCATCAACAATACTGTGGCCCATTTCCAGAAAAATGTGTGCATGGCCAATTACACAGCAGCATCCCCTCCACAATTAATGGAGGTTCTGGTAGCTTGGCACACAGGCAAAGACCTATAATTAAACATGTCCAGAGTGCATCAGTTTAAGCCAGACACTAACTAAAGAAATCTCCATGCCAGCCAACAGTTTTCCACTGAAACCAACCTGAAAAGCTCAGCATGCATACAACACACACACGCATGACACAAAAACAGCAAAAAGAGAAATATGAGGAAACAAGACCCAAAATACATCCAAAATCTTCTAGCTCTCCCAAATCTGATCCATTGGGCAACGAGAGGGAGCAACTCAAAAGCCACACTGCCGGATTATTTGAAATGGTCACAGAGGAGATAACAAAACAACTCACTGAGATGCTCAGCATGTGCAAGAAGAGATATCTAACAGACACTGGACCCAAGAAACAAAACAATCAACAAGTGTGCAGAAGACACTAATAAAGCACTAGCTGAGATCAATAAAACAATGCAGCACATGAATGAACAGCTTGGCAAAGAGTTAGTGTGCATGAGATGGTGCCAAACAGAAATTCAGGAGACTAAAAATTCGATGAGAATGTGGAGAGTAAAAGCCACCAAAGAACAGAGCATCAGAACTAGAAGGCAACTCTGTGGTGCACAAGTTTTTCAAAGATAAATGAACAACATGAGAATATGAAAAAGCAGCTAGATGACAAAACAAAAACTACTCTAAGATTAATTGTTAATAGTGAAAAATTAGACAATGGTACAAATGACATAAAAATGTTTATAGATGTGTTAGCACAAAACTTTCCAAATATGAAGAATTTAACATGCAAGTAAGTGAGGCACAAAGAAACCCAAATGGTCATGATCAGATAAAGTATCTCTCCATGACATATCATTCGCAAATTCCCAGAACTCTAACACAAAATATTCCATAACAGAATCATAAAAACCTTTAGAGAGAACAATGAATCACTCATAAAGGAAAATCCATTAGAATTATAGCAGATTTGTCAACATGAATTTTCAAGGCCATAATACCTTGAAGTGCTTCAAGCCCTGAAAGAAAAGTCCTACCCCAGAACGCAAAAGGAGCTTTCAAAATTGATGGAAAAATAAGGCATTGTCATAAGAAGGAGCATGATAAGTAACACATGAAGACCAAAGCACCACTCCAAAATATTCTCAAGTATGTCCTAGAAGTGAACAACGAAGCAAATAATTCCAAAAGGTCTAACACAACAAATACATCAGTGGGGTGAGCAGGTATCCAGATGGGGAAAAACGTGAACCAGTAAGAGGGAAATAATGCCATCACAAGAAGTCAGCAACTTGCAGGAATAGCTCTACACAAATGGTCTCAATCCCCCAGTCAAAAGACACAGATTGGCAGACTGGATCAAAAAATCAACAATATGCTGTATAGAAGAAATATATTTAATACAAAATGTCATTCCCAGACTAAGAATCCAATGATGAGAAAATATTCCATGCAACAGGAAATGGAAAACAAGCAGGAACAGCTCTACTACTTTCAGAGAAAGTGGACATCAAGCCAAAAATCAGAACAGGGAAAGGTCACTACACATGGTGAAGGGAATAATTCAACAGGAAGTGATAACAGCTATAAACATATATGCATGGATCTCCAGCACACCCAACTTCGTAAGAACTAATGGACAGCAAAGGCCAGGTAATCCTCAGTACATTTCTAGTGGAGGCCATCAATACCTCACTGTCTCAAATGGGCAGATTAACTAGGCAAAATCAGCAAAGACGTTTCAGAGATGAACTGAAACTTCGAACACGTGCACATACCAGGTTTCTACACAATGTTCCACCCGACAACAGAAGACACATTCTTCTCAGTAGCACATGGAACTTTCTCCAAAACACCACACACTGGCCACTAAACATGCTTAAGGGAACAGAGAGGTTAAGGCTCTGTCCCTGTTAGCAGACTCACATTCCACTCTCAGAGGCCTGAGTCTGAATCACCATAAGACTCGCTATGCATCAAGAATCAACTAGAACTCTTCACGGACTTAAAATACAATCTGAGGTTGAACCTAAAAGGATACCATCATTAGTCTAATTATTTATACTCCAGTCTCCTTTACCTGAGGTGCTTTGTGAAGTGATGAATGTTTATTTCTAACTGGTACTGCTTAGCTACTGTGTCTATTAATAAAAAGACCCTGGGGTTTTATCTTTAAGATTCCAAAGGGTTTCCCATACTGTTTTTCCACCTCTTGGCAGTGAAAAGGTGATTCCACCAGGCACTCTAGACTTGGTTGAATGGGATTTACCATCTGGTGTCTCAACCTTATTTGCAAGCACAGTGTAATAGAAAAAGCCAAATGTCTTTCAAGTTCCCAAGGATGCTTGTCACAAGTTGGTGAAAATTTAGTTTTCATGACTACTTTACATTTCAAGGAGAGATCTCTGAAGAGGTTTTCAGAAAATGGGAGGACATATGCACTACCTGAACAGGCAGACCCAGTGTTGTCACGATGCCATATTTCCCAAACTGAGGTACAGCTTCAAAGAAATCTCATTCAAATTACCACCAGCATTGCTCACAGAAACAGAGAAAACAATCCCAAAACTCATGGAACCGAAAGTGATGGAGGAGAGCAAACACAATGCTGGAACACTAAGAGCAAGGAGGGAGACATCACCATCCCAGATCGCAAGTTGCACGAAGGAACCGCAGTGTTAAAACAGCTGGGACTGGCACAAAAACAGGCGCCTGGGTCAATGGAACGGAACAGAGGACACAGGAGAAACTCCAGCCACATTCAGGAACCTCATCTTTAGACAAAGGGGTCGCATAATTAAGCTAGAGGACAGACAGCCACTCTGGCCAATAGTGCTGAGAAAATTAGCTATCCACGTGCACAGAGACCCGAACCTCTCACCACGCACTGAAAGGGAATCAAAATGGAACAAAGATCTAAACATCAAAAGAGAACCATCTCACCAGAGGGAAAATCAGGTAACTGAAACTCTGGATGTCAAAGGCATAGGCAAGGTCTTTCTGAAAAGAACACCAACTGCACAAGAAATAATGTAAAGAATGAACATGTGGGATCATATCAAATTAAACAGCTTCTGCACAGCAAGGAAAACAACCCAAGCAGCAAAGAGACAGCTTGCAGAATGAGAACAATGTTTTGCCAGCTATTCCTCAGACAGAGTACTGATACGTAGAAATGTAAAGCTCTCAAAGAAATTCGACCACCACAATAAAATACACAGTGAGAAAATAGGCACCTGAAATGAATAGATATTTTGCACAAAAAGAAATGCCAATGGTGGGTAAATACATGAAAAATGTTCAGTGTCGCTGAACTTTAGAGAAATGAAAATTACAACACACTGAGATTGCATCTTACTCCACAAAAAAATGACAAATATCAAGACATCAAATAATAACAAATCCTGGCAAAGCTGGAGGGAAAAGGTAACCTGCTACATTGTTAGTGGGAATGTAAACAAGTGCGATCATTATGGAAATCAGCATGGAGTCTCCTCTAAAATCCTCAAAACAGGGATTATGGTTGACCCAGCGAGTCCACTTTTGGTGCATTCCCCAAAGAGTGAAAGCCATGTGTTACAGTGATCCATCCATACCGATGTATACAGCAGCACAATTTGTCACAAACAAATCATGGAAGCACCCTAGAAGTTTGTCAACAGATGAATTGATTGTAAAATGTGTTGTTAGGACCAGGGATATAGCTCAGCTGCACAGTGCCTGCCTGACAAACGTAAGGTCCTCACTTCAATTCTAGGCACAGAAAGAGTATTATTTATTCACCGTGGAATAATATTCTGCTATAAAGAATGATGAACTTCAACCATGGAATAGAAAATGTGTGCTCCTTGGGAGCATAATGCTAAGTGAAATTAATGAGACACTCATGCTGAAATACCTTATTGCTTCCCACATGGGAGAAAATCAAAGCATGTACAATGAGAGATGAACATAAAGCAAAGAAAAGTGACTCATTTGTAGGACAAGCTATGCAAAGCGAGACCAGAAGAGTGAGTGAAATTAATCATGTACGGAAGCTTAAATATTGTATAGTCTTACATGATGAAACGAAAACCTAAGTAAATTGAAGAGTAAAATACAGGATAGTCAAAAGGAAAGGAGGAGATGGAAGTTTTGCAAAGGGAAGAGGATGAAGAGATGGAGGCAGGGAGGGAGGGGAAGGGGGCAAGAGGATAAAAACGCTGTAAGATGAGTTATGGACTCTATGGACTCGCCCTAACTCCACACAATGTAGGGATCATTAGGGACTGCAGAACGGTGCCAGTGAAAGATGGGCTCCAGCACGAACTCTGTTCCTATATAAAAACGGCCACGTCACTGGTGGCTGCTTACATGACCATCGTGATGGAAATTCACCAAGGTATTACATGCACCCTTCTGGCAATAGCTGCACTTCAGTCAAATGAAGGTGAGCGAAAAGTCTCTGTCCTCAGGCAGGATATAGGCAGATGTCACAAAGCTGAGTGCAACTCGCCCCCTTTGGTATAAAGCAAAGCCATTCTGGAAACAGGCAGCCCCCAAAAGGGCTTCTGCAGGTACCCCCTCTGACTTCCATTTACTTTCTGCGTGATGCACTTTGCCCAGCTGCTTGGCGGCCAGCAGTGCAGGACAGGAAATGGCATTGGAGGAAAGAGAGAAAACGTCGATTGGAAGGGCAGCTTGCTGGAGAAATGACACGGAGGGACTGAACAGGCTGCTCACAGTGGCCCACCCTACAATCATTCAGGCCCTGGCCCTGAGCCTGAGCCTTTGCTCAGCTCCTTTCGCTAGCAAGGAGTCCTCTCCAGCTGCCATGCACTGGGGACGCCCCTTAGACTGCGTGCTCAAGATGACAGTCACCCACCCCATATGGCCATGGAGCCCTGAGGACGTGCAGAGGCACAACCCAGATGGGAAGAACTGTCCCCAGATCGGGAGCCTTGTGCCACCCAGTGTGGAAGCCGCGGGGCTCCTGGGCGTGGAGCGCAGGAGGTGTCTGTAGGTGGAGCGAGGTGGGGTGAAGGTGGACAGTGCACACCGAAGTGTGAGCCTGGGCACGAGGAAATGCAGCCTCTCCTTGCAGTGGTTCACGTTCGCTGCATGACGAAACC